>JADWQD010000038.1:0-22878 GCA_016110215.1 Capronia americana
CCACCACACACCCACCACACACCCACCACACACCCACCACACACCCACCACACACCCACCACACACCCACCACACACCCACCACACACACACACCCACCACACACCCACCACACACACAGGCGTGCCCGCCCGCCGCGGCAGGGCAGGACTCAATACTTCCATCTTCCATACAGTAAGGCAGACCCTGGGACTCTTCTCACCACGGCGTCGAATGTTCGCTGGCCTAACTCTGGGGGCAGGAAAGAACCGTTTTTCCGCCCGCACCTGGTCCGGGTATTGGGGAAGCCGCGCGGCAGGACTCAATCCTCCATGCAGTGTGAGTAGCCAGTCCTTGACCCTTTACCATGGTCTCGAATGTCGGTGCTAACGAACTCTGCAGGGAGGCCCTTGACCGTTGCAGGCGTTACTCGCCCTGTGTACCTTCCAACCACAGTGCAGCGCATTCCAGCCACAGTGCAGCATTTTCCAGCTACGGTCCAGTATTCCACTACTCGTATGTGGGGTCTGGGGGTCAGCCCACACACAGTCTCTCCTCCTACAACAGCCCTACCACCTACCAGCAAAACATTATTGTTATGATTCACAATGCTTCTGATACCTTACTGACGTCCATTGTCTCTGTCGGATCGTCCGCACTCTATAATTTCTTGACCATCCTCGAGCTGCTCTTGATGAGCCTCGTCGCGCAATAAACACTTGCAGCTCCTGGACTGGAGGCTTCCGACCTAGTAATCCGACCGAATGCCTGACACTCCGCCAGCTCAGTCGTCTCCCGCAACCTCGAAACAACCCAGCCCAACTCCGAGCAGGTCTCACTCGTACATCCAAGGGCAATCACTCTTCCCAGAGCATCCCGCCTCCTCTAGCCGTCCAAATCTGCCACGATCCCACGGTTCCTCCTCATACCTGACGAGTGGGGGTGGGAGCCTCCCCTCCAGGCGTTACATGCAGCAATTCGCTCAATAGACTTGAGAAGTCGACCGGCTCACCAATGCTCCCAGCATGAAGTGGTTGAAAATTGGAGTGGTGGGAGATACAAATCATATGAAGAATCGGTGGCACCATTCAGAAAGCAGGGTTTGCAGTTGTCAAGGGTCCACGCTGAAAGTGAAGGCTTCGTCGAGGATGACGACGAAGAAGGCTGTAATGGGCGAGGATTTTGTTTGCAGCCACCGCGTGTTGACCGCATGCCACCGCGTGTTGACTGCATGCCACCGCGTAACAAGGTCTGCGGTTGGAGGATGCGGAAGCTGGTGATCGGCCGACCACCGGCGAGGATATTGTCAAGTCAATCTTCCTGGACAGCAGAGTCAGCATCGACATTCCACAGGCCTCACTGCATTGCAATCATCGATGATGCTATAAGTTAGTAGTAGTTGCAGGTGAGAAGGAAAGAGGAAGAAGACTGTTCGAAGCTGTTCTCATCTTTCCAGTCCCCGAATCTCAGCATCCACACAGCATCGTTCAGAACGTGGCAAAACGGCGCCCAAGCCATCCTTGCCTCCCTGTTGTTCGAGCATCGGACGCATCCTGGCTGAGGTGACGGTCAGAGCAAGGCCAGAGAGATCGACTCCGATAGGAGGGTATTGGATAACAGTCCAAACGCTGGCCCAGGACGTCCATTGCGTGAGTGTGAGTATCAGATCATCACCGAAGAATGGGCACGCTCTGGTAACCCTGCCCGCCTTTCGGAAGGGTTTTTGGAAGGACCAGGAGGAGTAGAAGGATGGCGGACGGGCGCCGGAGCAGATGGTACGTGTACGCTGTTCTTCAACCTTGACGAACTGCATTCTGACTGAGCTCGCAGACGTCTACACTTCTCCTTCCTCTTGCGTGGTCACCTGGTTTCTGCCCGAGCGAGTCTCACTGTGACCGGTATGGTGATCGCTTACGACCGACAGGTTGGCACGCTCGAATCTGGTTGAAGGTGCAATACGTTTGCGCACACCAAGCTTCTGGTGTCAGAGTGCTGATCTCCCGTGCAGGTCTCGTACCGATCTCTCGCTACCAGACTCTCGGTACCGATGTGTCGATCTCTTGGCATGTAGATTTCTTGACGTGCCGATCTCTCGGTACCGAAGTGCCAAGATGTCGGTGCCGGTATGTCGATCTCTCGGTACCGGTGTGCCAAGATGTCGGTGCGTGCTGAGCTCCCGGGCAGATCTCGCATCGATCTCGCGTATCGATCTCGTACCAATCTGTCGGTACCGACGTGCATGGTCGAAAGGATTCAGTGCCAAGCTTCATGTCACGACAAGCTGAGAGTGGTCGGCTCGGCCGTTGCACCGGGACCCTCGTCGTCGATCAAGCCGGCCAGGCCGTGATGGAACGCCGTCTTTCCGAAACGGGCGGCGCAGGTCCCCTCTGATGTCCATCCGTGTGTCGACAAAGACATCACCAACGGGCTTGTGCCATGCCATCCTTCCGGCGCACTTGTTTGATCGAGCTCGTCCGCGCCCCTTGAAACCGAGAACAAGCCGCGGGAGCTTGTTGTTCTGCCCGACTTCCGAAATGCATCAGCGGCACGCATACACCAGTGCATCAGTGGGTGCATGCTGCGCAGAAGTCGGAGTTGATTCGCAGCCCACACCAGTGCTGTTTTCGCGTTCGCCATTCCTGTCTGGCTGAGTTTGCGTTTGTGTGGCATTGTTATCTCAACTTGGATCCGTCACAGGTTTGAGTTGGGCTGGGAAGTTCAAGTCAGATGGGGAGTGCAGGTCGATTTCGGAGTTCGAGTCTATGCTCGACACAATTGTTGATCAGCCATTGCCGCGTTCAAATGCAAGCATCCATTTGAAGGGGGTGTCCAGGGATGTCAACGTACCGAAAGAAAGACCCTCTTGTCACGAATCGCTCCACGTGAGGTGATGCTGCGGTTCGAAGGTTTCACTCGCTGGGGAGGAGTACCGTGATGTCCGGCTGAGGTAAAGGTACACGGTCACCTGCAAGGGTGTCAAGGTCCCCTCGCGGCATCCGTAACACCTCTGTTAGCAGTGTTCTCCTGCTCCTGTACTTGTGGAACTCCTCCTCTTCACTGCCGGGTCCCATTCGACCATCGGAGGGAATATGGGTGCCATGGACGGACAGGTCTAGAACAAGGTGTGAGCTGCCTCGCCGCGGAGGGAAGAAAGATCGGTCTCGCAACGACCTTGCAATCAGGAGACAGCAACTGTCGGTACCCCAGCAGAAAGAGTGCACACGACTTGGTCAAAGAGTGCACAGGCTTGGTCAAACAGTGCACACGGCTTGGTCAAACAATGACAGGGCTTTGCTCCCGCTGGGCAGTTCCTTCGACACTCAGGAGACGGGTGAAAACATGCAGTGAGGCGATGATGACCGGCGGCGTGTTGATACGAGGAGAGGTAAGTGTTGGCGATGGTGACGTGGTCATGTCACGTGAGCCTTGGCAGCACACAGACGTGGCCAGTCTTTCATCTTTGCCTGTTTACCACACAGAGAATTACCAATAACAACTGCATTGACACTGTTGGTTCAGCAGTAAGTCCAATCTACGTGTACGTGTCTCCTTGTTTCCTTGTCTCCTTACTGACTGCCTAGTACAAGCCACAAAGCGTTTGCATTCATTTCATGAAAATCATGTGCAAGAATCACTGCGAGGCATTTGGTAGTGTGAATATTGTCTTTGTTCCACTCCTTTGTCCCAGTGACTTCTTCGGCCGTGAATGGAAAAAGGTGACTCGAACTCCTTTGTTGTTGTCGTTTGTCCCAGTGACTTCTTGCCGTGAATGGAAAGAAGTGACTGAACTCCTTTGTTGTTGTCGTTTGTCCCAGTGGACTTCCTTGGCCGTGAAAGGGCGGTCATGCTGCCTTTGTCTGACTTCACTGCCACTGCCTCGGTTGCGCCCTTCCTTTCTATAAGTACCTTCTCCTTTCCCGCTCAAAGTTGGATTTGTTTCATCCCGACATTCGAGCCTTCGGGCTTCGACTCACTCACAAATATATATATCTATGCGCCAACGATGAGATTCCGACCCCGGGCTGACAAGAGCTCAGAAATCTTTCTCCAAGGTCGACCCCACCTCTTGTCCTCTGCGCCGTGCATGCCTTCAACAGCATCTGGTACTGCTTGCGTGGAAGCCTTCAATAACACCCGGTACCGGTGGCTGGAAGCCCTCAATTACACCCGGTACTGCGGTTGTCTTCTCAGTCGTCGACAATCTCCGCTGCATGTTCTGGAAGCCTTCAATAACACCCGGTACCGGTGGCTGGAAGCCCTCAATAACACCCGGTACCGGTTGCGTGAAGGTGCAACACCTGTGACGGAGTTGCCCGGATCAAAGCACCTCCTCACCTGGAAGAATCTGGAAAGGCTCAATAGTGAGACAGCATTCGAAACATCCGACGACATGCCTCACAATCACCATGCCTCACCTGGTACTGCGGTTGTCTTCTCAGTCGTCGACAAGCTACGCTGCATGTTCTGGAAGCCCTCAATTACACCCGGTACCGGTTGCTGGAAGCCTTCAATAACACCCGGTACCGGTTGTTGCGTGGAAGTCCTCGGCATCACACGTACGTCATGATGAAGATTTTCGACAATTGGCTGTATCCCATCCAAACCATGCTGGAGAATGCTCGTCTGAGACCCACAGTCCTTGTACAATTGCTCTGACCGGTCGGTGGTGGCCTCTTGCGCAGACTCCTGCAGCAGCCAAACTACCGATCCACCAAATTCTACAAGATGGCCTACGTGGACTCTGGCTACTCAGCCTTCGAGCGTGCCGACGAGTTCCTCCACCCAGAAACCGGATGCGTCCTCACGCTCCAGTACGGCCAGGCCAACGTCAGACATTACCAGGGCTCCACCTTTCAGGATACTCGACGCGTGCTGAGAAAACCCGAAGACCTCCACTTCCACATCAGCCACACTGTCGCTACAGAGGACAACGGGGTTGATGATGAATACGATGACGATGGTGGTGATAGTGGAAACAGACGCTCCCGGGCACGTCGGACCAGCAAGACCAGCAAGACCATCCTGGGTTTCAAACATACCATACATCACCTTCAGACCTTGCTGGCAATAGACAACACGCTCTGCAGTCTGCATATCCTGAGCCATACAACCCTCAGCATCAGACCGCAGTGGGATTTGCCTCTTCACCTGCACCTATGGCGTGCTCTTCTTCGGTACGCCGCACTTGGGATCGAGTAAAGCACAGCTGCTTGGTCACCTGCAACGCATGGTGTCGATATCCATCCCAAAACTCATGTTCCGCACTGAGACCAGTCTAGTCAAAGCTCTCGAGGCAGGGTCGGAAATCCTCCAGGACATCAATGAACAATTCCTTGCACTCACGCCGGGCTTGAACATCGTGTACCTGTGGGAGCAAGAACGCACCAGGGTGAAGGGTTTAGGAAACGTCTACATCGTGGAACAAAGCAGTGCGGCCCCTGCATTGCACGATGTCCTCAGCTTTGGTATTGCCGCAGATCACCAGGGCAGTCTGCATATCCTGAGCCATACAACCCTCAGCATCAGACCGCAGTGGGATTTGCCTCTTCTGGTAACCTGATTCATACAAACACAGCTCTCGCCCCAAGAGGCCAGCAGAACGAGGTTTCAGAATATCGCCGCGGCAAATCCGAACCACAATTCGTTTCTACGTTAGCCCTCTCACAGGGAGGGGTTGTGGTCCTCCAGGACGGGAACGACACGGTACGGACACGACACGATAATTCTTCCTTGGTGAGATCGTGCGACGACACGACAATCCTTCGTCCTTGAGGGAGATCTTCGGTGGACAAAAGAAATTCGCCGCGCCTCGCCCTGGCTTGACCCGTGGGGGCCTCGTGCGACAACAGGAACGAAAGAAATTGGCTGGGCCTCGCCCTGGCTTGAACCGTGGCGGCTTCGTGCGACGACACGACAATTCTTCCGCGGTGGCATCGTGCGACGACACGAACAAGACCACAACAACCACAAACTAACCCATCCTCTATATATATATCATATGGTGCAGCCAGCCCCAGCGTGCGAAGCGGACGAGATCCGGGTCGATCAACGATGATCCGGGCCCAGAATCTACAACGGTGACCAGCTCATCGATATCGGCCGCTCGATATCGTTACGAGGTTCTGAGAGATGCGAGTATATTTGTTAATCGCACAACACCCCCAGAAGACATTCAGCTGCGGGTGAACTCTATCTTCAACCGGCCTATATCTCAAGAGAGGATGATCGAGATCTCCAGCATAGCGCAGGGCATATCCAAGCGGTTTCTTGCTGCGACTCAAGCAACAGGCCCAGCAACAGGCCCAACAACAGATCCAACAACAGGCCCAGCAACAGGCCCAACAACAGATCCAACAACAGAACCAGCAACAGAACCAGCGTGGAATCTTGGGTGACTCACCGATACAGGCCTTCCTGCAGTACGCCATCCATGAAAGCCTCAGGCCTTCCTGCGGTACGCAATCCATGAAAGCCTCAATCGCGAGCGACACGACAATCCCTGCTCTTTCTTGGCCTTGTGACGTGGCGACGAGTTGGAGATGGAGAATGGGAGGATAGGTGTGGTGGCTGGCGAGCAGAAACAGATGTGTGGCTTTAGGCCGCGCAAAAAACAAAAAACAAAAAAACTCATTTTTCAACCGTTTCGACGCGTCTCTGTCGGCGCGCGTAACTCGTTCGTGGTGATCTTGTGTGTGATATTATCCGTGTTCTCGTTCCGATCTTGTCCGTCATCTTGTGTGTGATATTATCCGTGTTCTCGTGTTCTCGTTTGTGGTCTCGTTCGTGTTTTGTTCGTGGTTGCAGAGAAAAGCGGTGGATGCGGGTGCGGGTGGACGGACCCACTTGGGTGATTTGGCCGACCGACCGATGCATGCGACATGCGAGCCCAACTGCACCAACTGCAATTTGCCACCCACCACTGCACTTTGCCACCACTCCAAATTTGCCACTCCAACTCCGCACCACTCTGATTTTGCACTCCAACTCCCAACCACAACTCATTTCGCGCACCACTCCGCACCACTGTAATGCTGCACCACTCCAATTCTGCACTCTGCACCACACTCATTTCGCGCAACTCCAATTCCGCACCACTTCAACTTGCACCACTTCAATTTTCCACCACTTCGATTTTCCACCACCTGAATTTCCAACCACTCCGATGTGCCACCACTCCAAATTCCAATGCCTCTACCCTGGCTGTGTGGATTGAGTGGACTCGAGAACATAGAGGTGCTGGGGATCATGCAAAGCCGGTCGTGGAACTTGGCGAGTCTGAACGAGTTCCGAGAATACTTCAAGTTGGAGCCTCACCAGCGCTTCAACAACACCGAGTGCACATCCAGCGGTCAGAGGCGCACAGCGTGATACTTCTAAGGACGCGCTTCTGGTGAGACTGCGACAAGACGGGAAGTCGTACAAGCAGATCAAGGAGACTGGGGGTTTCGAAGAAGCAGAAGGACGATCCGGGCCTTGGATCGTGTCGAACTCGAGACGAAACTTGGTGGCCAGGCGCTGGAAGGGCATTAGGCTTCAGACCTAAGTTAGCCAGTCAGTGTAGTTGTGGAAATTCTTCGGAGTCGGGTTTTGACGTGGCATTGCTTCACGCCTTTCTTTTCCAGCCATTCGGCCAGAACGTTGCCCATGTGTTGTGGTGGAAAGGCGCTCTGGAAAAGCACTTTAAGCTTCGTCAAGGCATCGTCGCAATTGACCTCCATGCTCGTGATCACATCAACGGCTTCCTCCTTGACCATGATGAATTGTAATAGGACCCACACGTATGATCTTTGCCGTCATCGTGTCTGTCCTCACTTTTCGGGCACTGAATCTCGTCTTCCCCCCGACTTACAGTCTATCCGGCGAGGCCGTGCATCCAGACGAGGTCGTGTTGGGCAAAGCTTCGGGTTTGGCGATGATGCAGTCGGCGACGAAGGGTCTTGCTGTAGGCGCCTCGGAATGGTCATCGTCGGTAGCACGACCAAGCGGACCATGGCAACATGATGTGCTCTCCCATCACCGTGGAGAAAGCACAGAGACACAGAAGGAGTTTGGCATTGAGCTAACCGAGCGAGCAAGAAGAGTTCAAGAAGGCGTGGGACGAGTCGCGGAGGCAGGGAAGCGTGAATCAAGATCGCCACAACCCTGCAACACAGGGATTGCATGCGCTCCGTCACATGCCCAGTGTTGCTGGTTATGACACCACTGCTGGGACGTTGACATACGCTATCAGGCTTCTCGCCTGCAAACCGGAACTCCAGGATTGGATCAAAGCAGAGCTAAGGGAGGACAACGAAGTCCGATCTCGAGACGGGCACCATGTACTGTACCACACGCTAGGGGAGTGTTCGCAATTCCAGTTAATCATCTTTCCTCCGTTGTATGATGCCGTGGTGAGAGCGCCACAACGGACGGTGTAGGAACGGCTCGAGGAGGGGTAGGTACATATCGTGGAGGGGGAGGCGCCGCACGCGCTTGCTCAATTTCCTCGACGGTGGCGACGCGGGAACCGATTGATGAGGTAGTGTTCTCCGAGTACGACCCTCGACGATACTCCGAGTCAAACTCAAGAGCCCGAGTCTGGGATCGAAGTATACGCGGGAAGCGCCGTCCCCCAAGCCCCAGCACACTCATCTATACGTGCAGCAAGATATCACTCCTGTGCCCATTTCAGACTCGTACAGCTTGTTGGATGCGGCTCAAAGTTGGGTCTCGTCGGTTCCGACAGCTGACAGGTCCAAGTTCCGGATATGAATTGCCAGGATATTCAGTCTTTTTGGGCTAATCCCTATGGGCTGCAGACCTTTCCCTGACAACAGGAGCGGCCGCGATCCTTTCAACATCCGCGCGAGAGTCCTCTTCAGAAGCACCATCCCTAGACGTTTTCCGCCGTTTTCCGCCGATGTTTATAAATCTCATAAGGTGAATGGTCTATCAGGCTGAAAATAAACGAGGCTGAAGACTGACGAGGCTGAAATCGACGAGGCTGAAATCGACGAGGCTGAGATTAACGAGGCTGAGATTGACGAGGCTGAGATTGACGAGGCTGAGATTGACGAGGCTGAGATTGACGAGGCTGAGATTGACGAGGCTGAAGATGCTTGTGAATTAGCCCATGCAGAAGGTTTAGCGAATTCCCCGCCTTGTCACGGCCTGTAGGAACGCCGCGACATCTCCAGACTTGCCTGTTCACGCTGTTTGTGTGCGCTGTTCAATCTCAAACTCCCTGCGGTCCGGCCATCAGGGGAGAGACAGCTCACGTTTCATCTCGATATTCTCCTGGCACGGCAGCGACAGAGCTGTTTTCCTCACCCTTTGTCTCTGTTTGATCTCACCCACGACTTCATCCTTACGCTTTGTCTTTGTTCGATCCCCCCCACAACCGCTCATTATCACATCGCCTGGCAGAGGACTGGTCACTTCCCATCAGAGGAGGAGTAGACGGAAACCGGCGTCCCTGCTCACGATGACCGTATGCAACTGACGAAACGGAAAAGGAAACCCTGTTCATAATGGCAACAAGGTCAGTGTGTATACAGCTCCGCGTCTCACTGTCAAGCTGTTTACAAGGAGAAGAAGCCGGTACAAACAACGAAACATCCAATGTAAAGGTGTCGACCCAAGCATAGGTTACCGAGGCCGCATTGTGTGAGCATCACAGAGCATGAACCTTTGACGGTCGAGTCAGCTAACATCCTCTCAGTCACCTACCCGTTCGCGAACCACACGTCCTTGTCTGTTGCTCTTTCTCATACCTCGACGGGTGTTAGAGCTGCTCCTTTCGATCAACCAATGAAGGTCAGGTCAGGTCAGGCCTCCAGTTACAAGCCCTCCTCCCCGGCTCTCCTTCCGGTCCAGTCCCGTCGAGGGGAGAAAGGTCACAGAGGACATGGTCAAATGGCCGCCGCCGCCCTCCTGTGAGCAAAAGCAGGCTTCCAATGTCGAAACGCACTCTGACTGTCTTCTCTCCCCGAGACGAAACGCACTCTGGCTGTCTTCCCTCCTCGAGAATGTGCAAGCTTGCCGCATGGATTGGCCTTGGAAGCATCAACATCCGGTCACACGATCATCATGACTTCGCTGCCACCGCGCTGCGCTCAACCGCCACTTCGGCTAGCAAATGAAGGGAGCCCGTGGCTTACACCTTGGTGGCCTCATTCAACCTGCCAACACTCC
The DNA here is from genome assembly GCA_016110215.1 of Capronia americana. Lineage (NCBI taxonomy): Eukaryota > Fungi > Ascomycota > Eurotiomycetes > Chaetothyriales > Herpotrichiellaceae > Capronia > Capronia americana. The sequence goes on from JADWQD010000038.1 coordinate 10,152, forward strand.
TCCAGGGCAGACCCCAGCCTCCACGTTCACCACTGCCCTTCACATTTCTGCGGGAAAGGTTCCTTTCCGATGGAAGCGCTGGAAGTGTTTTGGAGCGTACGATGCCTACACCTTGTGGTGCCTGCACTGTTTTGCTGACAAGCCACCGTCATTAGCAGAAACGGCCAAAGGTCTCCTTATGGGGAACCCAAGCTAATCCTGGACACCGACGCGCTGGTCCGTTGCTGCCAACATTCTGGTCCCTGGAGCTCCTCGTCACTAGTCTCCGCTCTGCTTGCTGTCCTTGCCGCCCCAAGCAACGCAGCAAATGATGTCCTTGCCAAGCATGGCATGTTGTCCGCTCCCGAATGTTGTCAACGCTGCTTGATCAGCTTATCCTTTGTCCTGCCGTTCAATGTCAGCCAAGGGGAGCTGCGTACACCACATCAGACGTTTTCCGCCGTTTTCCGCCACTCGTCAGAGTTTTCCGCCGTTTTCCGCCGATGACCACCGATGGCGGCCGAATGCCGCTGATGGCCGCTGATGGTCGCTGAACTCCGCTGAACTCCGTTGATGGCTGCTGAACGCCGCCGAACGCCGCTGATGGCCGCCGAACATCCCCAAGCTCCCTCAAACTCCGCCGATGGTCGCTGATGGCCGCCAACAGTGTGATGGGCAGCCAATCGTCATCCTTGCCGCCAACGTCATGCTACGGAACAGCACCAACGAACGAGTAGATGTTAGAGGGGCGGCATTTCGGGTCTGGAAGTGGCGTAGAAGATGGGTGTCAGTGTGGATGGTGAGTTTCCTCGCCGCCCAAGACGAGAGAGGTCCCCCAAATATTGACATGTCGACATTGAGACTCAAGGCGACATCCAGAGCTCCCTGCTGTAGGGCATCAAGTCTACAAACATCAAACCTGCGGATATCAACAGAAACATTTCGAAGTCTTCCTGGGATAAGATGCAAATCACAAGAGGAAACCGAGACAGGATCGACCTGCGCGTCTCTCCTTGATCCCGTTGCGGTGTCAATCGCATGCACCTATGAGATGCAACCGACACCCTGGCACACTCGGATGCTATACACCAATGAAGCAGCGACGTCCGCCCTTCCCAGACCTCAACCTCCAAGCATCGGCCTCCCCCAGCGAGCTCGGCATTCCAAGGCACGTCCCGCTTGATGCTCTGATGCACGCGGAAATCGAATTCCGGCATCGACGCCACTCTGCACACTGTGGCATTGTGATGTTCAGCGGCGTTCTTACACTCCGGCTTCGACACAGTGCTCACAGACACAAGGCGATCATCAGAGCGCCCTCGATGGCATCAAATCAACATGCCCGAGCAAGCAAAGCAAGGGCCAAGAAAGTCATCGAAAAGTGGCCCGTGCGCAGGGTCGGCCCGTGCCGCCGAGAAATCCGAGTTTTGTTCGACTTTGAGCAGTGCCGTGGCACTCCACGCGCCGCTGTTCAGTTTCACTTGGACGGCCATAACATCGAGACGACAGGACTGTACTGCTCCGTGTGACAGAACCCAGCCTCATCCAATATCAATCACATGTGGGGAAGTGCAGCCAAGACTTCAGGGTAGGCCAAGCTGGAAGATCCTGTTCGAAAGAGACGCTCGAAGAAGACGCATGTAGATTGATCCTCTGGTGGCAGCGGTCGACCAGATTGTCTCCAAGGAGAAAAGAAGTTGGATTGAACAACCTGCATTCCGATGCATTGACGGCTTTCCCCTGCAAGATGCTCAACTTGTGCGTCTCCGGTCAATCGTGTGTGGCTCCCTCCATCGTCCGGGTTCTCGGTCTCAGTGCCGTTGGTCACAGCGATGGCATGTGGTTGCGCTTGAATTCGGTGAAATGACGTCATAAGGTTACACAAGTATGACGTCATTCAACTCCCCCCGAAGATGTTGGTGTCTCTGCTCCGCTCCTTTACGTCTCTACAGCTGCTTCCTGCATCGACTTGATCTCGGCCAGCAGGCTCTGATGCTTTCATACCCTGTTCAGCAACCGTGATCGACACACCGGTACCGAGAACTTGGCATCTGGTACTGAAAAGTCGGCACGGGAGATCGACACGAGAGATCAGAATGCTCCAACACGCTCAAGACGTCAAGCGATGATCGGCAATCGAGAGAAGGTCGGACGCTTCGGGCCATCGTCAACAGCAGCTTTCGCAAGGTTCCGAGCGTCGTCGTTCGAGCGCCGTTGTCCGAGCGCGCCGGACTTGCAATTCCGATCCCCGTCCGTGCGTCCATCGTCTGTTACGCCGCCGTCCGTGCGTGGAATGCCAAGCAATTGTCCGACTCCTCCTGCCGGGTCGTGCTCGAAGTGCCCGAGGGACTCTGCTACCACCCCGACTCGGGTTTCGAATATCGATTGCGGCAGGTTGAGGGGCGGTTATTTCTGCCCAGGCGTCATGGTTCTGACAGTCTCGTTGTCCGGTGGGTAGCAGATCAAGAGCCATTCACATGTTTTCTCTGCGCCTTGACATCTTCTCACCTTTGAGATGTGCCGACACCAGTCCGGGACCGGGAGATCGGTACGGAGATCGACACACTCGTACTGATACACGAGTACCAGCAGTTTGGTGGTCCCGAGATCTGCACGAGAGATCGACATACCGGTACCGAGGGCTTGGCATGCAGGTACCAGAAATCGATCGAGGATCTGGTACCCACAGATCGGTACCGAGGGCTTGGGCTTACCGCCACCCGAGACATCGATCTAGCATCTGGTACCGACAGATCGGTACGATCGATCGACACCCGGTACCGAGGGCTTGGCACACCGGTACCGAGATCGATATACGATCTGGTACTGATCGACAAGGTGTCTTCCCCGATACGATCAGGATCGTGCGTTTCCGCTCCTGACCGCGCACTGCGAATAGCATCGGGAGACTCAACGCCTACTCCTGTCGCAAGATCTCGGATGACGAAGACTGGAGTAGACGCCGCATTCCTCTTGTCGCCGGGCGCCTGGGATTGGTGGGCTTACAACGGGCGCGATGCGGCAGGACCCCCAGGCAATCTCATCTTCCAAGGCGATTTCAAATCAATCCAGTATGGTACCCCACAACCTTCTCAAGTCGAGCGAGTTCGTACTGGATGAGCCGAGAGGTGTGCCAAGGAGTGTATCCACAGACCTGGCATCCGTCCACTTGACAAGGTCGAGAAGATCTCAATCGCGACTCCTTCCGTGTCGGATTCCGTTTGAGCTCTCGCGCTTGGAAAGCAGGGTAAGTGTAAGCGCCCTCCACCGATGCACGGCGCTGGCTGACCCAACTTTGCCCAGGTTCTTCTCCAACTGTTTCAGCTTCTGTCGTTGCTCTCGATCCATGCCGAAGAGACATCGGGTGACCACGTTTTCCCGGATCATTGTCTTCACCACCGACATGAAGACGTCGCGTTGCTTGACTCGATCCGCCAGGTGATATTGTCAGCTAGGATTTGTCGGAATGCGTCCGCATTAATCCATACGAATAAAGCCACCATTGGCAGTGGATCAATATCCACACCAGACGTCTACTGCCTACAAAGTCGATTGGCATGGGCGATCGACAAACTGGTACCGACAGATCGGTACGTGAGATCGACACATCGGTACCGAGATCTGGTATGCAGGTACCGACACATCGGTACCGAGATCTTCGTATGCAGGTACCGACAGATCGGTACGGGCGATCGGCGCACTGGCACCGACAGATCGGTACGGGAGATCGGTACGAGAGATCGACTTGCCGGCACCGAGAGCTTCTGGACCCCTTGATCATGGTCGTGGACTGGCCGCACCAGCAGTTCGGGAATCCTTTCACGACTTGGAGCACCTACATGGTATGTCAGTGCTGTACAGGCGCCAACACATGAACCTCGGTCAAAATCAGTCGTGATGATGGCAAACGCCCCACGTTCGTGAAGCTGTCCACCGTGGCCTCTGCGGCCGCGTACAAGTGTTTATTCGTGTGTCGCGCCAGAACCCCTTCCAGGGCAGTGGCGGAGGCAACACAGCCGCGAGCCTGTACGACCACATGACGGTGGCTCATGACCGTGTCCAAAACCACAACCAGCACCGCCAGCTGGAACGACACCGAGAAGATGGCCACCAACGTGTACAACGGTGAGAAAGTGGGCATCTGCATCGTCGGGAGGTGTGTCGCATGCAGCGGCATCGTTATGGCCTGGGTCACCGCCAGGGACGTGACGATGCCCGAGGTCAGACGCAGCAACGTCTTCGCGCTGGTGTGGAACATCACGTGCGGAATCTGCATCATGCGCAGAGCCGCGCACATCCGCCCGTGCGTGGTCAGAGACGACAGTCTGACCAGGTTCATAGCGGACTCCGTGAACCGCCTGGTGGACAGAGTCACGGTCGCGTGTATGGGCGCGTGCATGGACGTCCGCGTGTTCATGGGGATGATCCCGTCAGCGACCCGGCTCATGTTTGTGTACAGACCCGCCGACACGTACAACATCTGGGACTTCTATATGCTCGTGCGCAGCACCAGACACGCGACCATGACACATCGGTACCGACAGATCGGGACGAGTGATCGACGCACCGGTACCGACAGATCGGTACGGGCGATCGGCGGGCGATCGACATATCGGTACCGAGATCTTGGTATGCCGGTACCGACGCGGACAGCTACGCGCACGTATGGTGACCAGAATGATGAACATGATGGTGTACGAAAACCTGCATTCGTACAACAGGTTGTCCACGTACTTGTACCCGTACCCCTACACGACCATGTGCAGAAGCAGAACTACAACATGTCCTTGGTACTGGACAACTGGCCAACCCACCTACATCCCATGCATGTACGCGAGGACTTCCGTGGAATGCACCAGGCGCACGAACTTCGACTCAAGGTGGTTGGGTACCAGAGCTTGTACAAGTGTTGCCGCGCATGCATGAACACGGACCCGGAGATGTACACGCGGCCGTTGGCGGACACGCTCAGAGTGCTGATCGAGTTGTCGAATGTGAACAGCTACTTCACGCCGACCGAGGCCGAGGTGAGGATCAGGGCCGAGTGCCCGAACGACGTTGAGCACTCGCTCATGGACCTGTCCGTCAGTGTGCCGGCGTTCAGAAGCGGCCTCTTGTATATGCTCTCGCCATACGACGTGGTCGGGCTCACGAGGGCAGTGACGTACATGCCGATCTACAGAAACCTGCTCACCATCCACACGACCACCATCTTCCACATATTCGAGTACAGGCTGAGGTGCGGCATCAAGGGCGACGTGCCAGCCATCACCGTCGACGAGGTCGAGGCCAAGTACAGAGACACCATCAAGCACAAGCGCGCGGATGTGCAGCAGAGCGCGTACAGGATCACGGTGGTCGACACGCTCGGGAACGTCGTCAACTGCTGTCTCGTACGTACTGAGCGCCCCGTACGTGTTGATGACCACGATCACGAACAGGATCAAAACCGCGGACGTGACCACCGGTTGTACGTGTACACAGTCAGGATCACCACCATGTGCGTGTCCACATTCACGATCTGCTGCACGTGTTACGCACTCGAAGGGGTAGTTGATTTCGGTCCTCATCTTGATCCATGGCATGCCCGGGATGGTCACGTTCTTCGAGTTCGCGGCAGCCACCTCGTCCAGGTCGGCGTTGATGCACGTGAAGTTGCTCCCGTCCCTGGGCATGTCGACGTTTTCGAACACGAGATACAACCTCTACGACCCCAGACCCACGAACGGACGCTGGTCCATATCGAAGTCGATGCCCACCACCCCGTCGATGACCATACGCACCGGGGGACCGATGACCACCACACTGTACCCCCCCCTGATGATAGAGCGGATTTTGGTGGGGTCCTTGAACACAGTCTCGATCAGGTCCATGACCACGCGCTCAGCCACGACCGAACTATAGCATGGACTTGACCACCATGACGGGGAGGATCGTCCACACCCACATGTCCGCGACCGCGACGATACACACAGAGCACGAACAGTCCTACCTACACGTTCTGGAAACCACTACGTGACCACAAACATGAACACGAATAGCGTCGAGGACGAGAGGCCACTCCTCGTCAGGAGGTTGGCCAAGGCCGGGCCACCATCACGCAGGCGCCCATGGTCGTGGCCTGCGAGTGGACCGAGGTCAAGCGCGAGAACGTCTACACCTTCATCTGCAGGTCCGAGGACCTGACCACGGTTACCGGCTGCACCGCACACAAGGGCTGCAAGGGCCACCACATTCGGAGAAATACCCGGAGAAATACTCGGAGAAATACTCGGAGAAATACCCGGAGAATTCACCTGTGAAGACGAATGATCCCGTTCGGGTTTGCGACCGGGGACGAGCAGAGGTACAGCGACGCAGCCATGATCAACTCCGGGGTCTGCAGCGGGGACAAGACCGCCGGCGATGTCGCGAACTACTGCCTGGGCAGGATCAAGGGGCAAGCGCGGCATTCTGAGGAAGCAGTGCAACTCAACCAGGCCGCCAAACACGATGAGGTTCGCGGAGTCGCCTCTGAGGCCGAACCTGAACTTGTCCCAGGCCGAGCAGTTGGGGTACATCTGTCTCCCGAACGAGGTATTTGACAAGGGTGTGTTCCTCTTCATGTCCGAGGACGGCAAGTTCAGCACGGTCAAGTTGAAGGAGGAGGGCTTGGTGATGTACGGGCGGTGTCCGTCGCAGGGGAGGGACAGTGCGTTGCCGATGAAGGTCAGACGCGTGGAGACGGGCGTGTTCTCCATGAGGGTGCCGCTCGACGTCTGCAACATGAACAACACCGACTTCGACGGCGACGAGGCGGGTGGTGACCCCACCATCGACCCCGCGATGTACACCACGATGCCGCTCGAGGATATGATCGAGCAGCTCGTCGACTTGCGCGAGGATGCCGCTGAACGAACAATGCATCCATCCCCTTGACCACGCAAGGCAGGTCTACCACGAAAGCCCGGCGGCTCCGGATGCCCACTCGGTGACATCGATTCCTGCACAGGTGAGTTATCTGGCGTCCCATTGACAGTATCAGGGAACGCTCACAAACCCAGTCGGAGAAATACGCGGAGAAATGGTCGGAGAAATATCCGGAGAAATACTCGGAGAATTCACCTGCGAAGACGAATAGACCAGCACCAGCGCCGTACCGATCTGTCGGTACCGGCATACTGATCTTCATGCCGATCTCCCGTGCCAATCTCTCGGTACCGGTGTGTCGATCTCCCTCCAGAAGCCTCCGTGTTCGCTCGGGAGAGATGGATTCAAGCGCCTTCTTGGACCAATGGAGGGTATCATGAGACGCGAAGAGTACGAACGCACTGAAGACAGCTGTCGTTGATAGCAGTCGGCGGTCATACCACATCAGTTATTCCCCGGAAACCAACTATCCGCCAGAGCGCAAGACGACCCGCATGCACTGCGTCGCCATGATGCGCCGAATGGCGCCGGCGGCCGTCGTGTGGCAACACCGAGACCAGCATGGTGCAGGATTTCCTTCCGCGAATGGTGATGCTCGCCCGAGTGGCCGTTACCGCTCTGCGGCGAGAGGTTGATTGAAAGACGGCGACGGATGCTTGCCTGTTTCTGCGACGGCCTCGTGAACAGCATTCAAACGAGGTGAAGGTAAAGTCCATCCTGCGCCCCTTCCTTTTCATCTTCATCCTCACCTTCTCATCTCACAGCTCTGTCATAGGCACGTTCGCAGCCTGTCATGTCATGTCACTTCTGGAGCCTGTTTGCCCCGAACAGTTCAACAGCGCGGGCTGCATACGACCACGCCTTTCGAGCCCCGGGCAGTGGCGCCCACGGCAGCTTGAGAGTCATGCTGGAGTGAACATGCAAAGTCTACCTTCGCAGAACCACCCAGCTGCTGCCAGCGACCTACACTCACCGGAGAGCGACGCCTTGCACAGCAATCGCCTCAGACTTCTCAAACCTTACTCACCCGCCTCATTCACCTGACCTACACCCGTTTGAGGCTGCTCAGAACATCTGGGAGCAACGCAGGTGTGCTGTTCACGGCGTTCAGTGAATGCATTCTGTCCCAGCTTACCCTCGCATTCCTCGGGTTCTTCCAACTAATCTCGACCGCTGGAAATGTGTCGGACGACCCCATGAACTGCGGCACAATGACCGCTGAGAGGAACATCTGCACACCACCATCAGACTTTTCACGGACCTTGAGACGAAGATACGGCACACCGCACCGGACACATGATTGAAGAGCCGTTCGTAGTCGAACCGGGCGAACTGACAGTCTCGGCCAGTCTACGGAACGCGCTCACCCGGCAACTGCTAAACGCATGCAGGGCAACCAAACCGTTTCGACTTCGAGCCCGTTTGGATGACGGATGACGGCTGATGATTCCGCACAGCCGATTCAAGACCCTGTTGGCGCAAGTGTCTCCGCCCGTGTGGAGGGAGCACTGTGGCCCGTCCCAGGAAAACAAGAGAGGCTTACGACGGAAGGGCTCGACGGCGACCTCGGACGTTCCCCGCGCTACAACGGCGCTCGTGCGACATGATGACCCCGTGCATGAGCTTGATGACTGCGACTGGTTGGCACCGAAAGTCTTTGTCAACTGTTGAGATCGTGACCCGGCGACTGTGGCGGAACGACGCGTCGAGTTGTGCGAGTGGAGGATCACAAGGCGGGCGAGAAGAGGTCCTGCAGCATCGGGGCAAAAACTGGGTGGTGCTCTTGTATCTGAAGTTGGGGATGTCCTTGGGAGCCCGAGTGACTCCAAGGTTGGTTGTACGAGGGCAAATTGGGTCGCGGGAGAAAGCCCTGGCATTCAGAATGGCATACCTCTCAGCGACGGCCTGTTGTCCACGACCTCGTCACCCAACACTGAGTGACCGTGTTGGAATCCACGTGGGGGCCACACCCAGAACTTGTGCTCTTCTTGCAGCACACCGCAGGGTTGGGCGACGTTCGAGTCGTCTTTACGTTGCACCCTCGTCCATAAACCTTGGCGCTGGTCATGTGCATGACAATGATGTCATTGCTACAATTTCACATCTTCATAGTTTCATAGCAATCATATTACATTGACTCCTCGGTGGCTCCAACACTTTAGTGGGTCACACCGTCCTCCTCGCGCTGCGAGTTCGAGCTGGGGAGAACGCGAGGCCTAGAGTCTCGTCTGCCGCCAGAGTACCGTATCCTCCCGCCAACGTCCGCTGCCACGACATCACATCGGTTTGCAGGTTTCGAGAACGCCGTGATCTCATTCACTCTTTCTGATGGGTTGCTCGAACAGGTCCCCCAGCTGCAGGATTCCTGTTCCTCTGCCGTCGCGTCGCGGGCGTTGCTGGCCGCCGCTTGTGTCCTGCTTCCTGTCTCGGCATGTCCCGAGTTGGCTCCGTGCACCGCCCACTTTGGCCGTCTGGTGACCACCGATGTCTGGAATCTGTTTGTTCTGGGGGCCCAGGCGACAAGGGTGCAGCCGCGAACTCCTAAGACCAGTGGGGTTTGTGGTTGCCGCACAGAGAGCTCCTACGGTTCGGCTTCCCAGTATGCATCTCAAGAGACACACTGTGCTGTCGGACCCGGGGGCGAAGGTCGAGAAGATAAGAAGCCCGGCCTTTCCACGTCGTCTCGTCGTGGTAGACCGCCTCCGAGCACCAACGCCCGCGTTCCACTCGACATAGCCAAGCAACAACCGCACGAACCATGGCGGAAAACGCGCCGCCTTCAACCTCCACACCCACTTCTTCCCCTGCGAGGGACACCGGTCGACGCGAGGCGAACACCGCCGCTAGCTCCCCTACACGAACCGATCCGAATCAAGACCCAAGCACCGGCGCCAACACGACCGAGCGAACGTTCCGACAGTTTACAGAAGAGTACAATCTACGTATGACGCTTGACCAGTTCATCGGGCTCTGTGCATACCTCAGGGCGCTACTCACCTGGGGCTACGAGGCCTCGCCTTGTGATCTCGACCGCTTCATTGTCTGCTACCCGGCCTACGAACAGTCATTGCCTCGGCTATACGCCGAGGCCGCATCAGGCCAGGGATGGCCGATGATCTCCTACCACGAGTGGCTCCGCCCCCCCAACACCGAGGAGGCCCGATCGCGAATCTTCCAGTTGGACTCGACAAATACACAGGGCCCCACCCTCACCGAGACCGTGCTGCGAGAGATATGGCGCGAGCATTTCTTTCGGTTCCTCGCCACGGATATGCGTATGCAATCCCTGGTACGCAATGCGGCGCGGGAAAACGCCCGAGGTGGTGCTTGTACGTTGGCTACGTGAAGGAGGCAGAGAGGGAGATGCGTGTCAGGACGGCTTTCGCCGCAACGGAGGGAAATGTCTGATGGCGAGGTTGGGGCGCCGAGTCGAACAAGAGATTTTCCCCCAAGGACGAGCGTGGCGCCGGCGACACCTGAAGGGTCGCGTGAGCCGCAACGGGGAGGGTGGGCTAGAGACGTCGGGGCAGGGCACGTCCGCATACATCGGCGGGGTCTTACGTGGCAGATCGCACCGATGGAGCGATCTGCCAGCCGGGATCTGTTGTGACTATTCGCTTGTGTTCTCGCTTCACCCAGTTGTGGGGAAGAACGACGAGGACGAAGGACACGGAGTCCAGCTTCCAGTCAGGTCTGGATTCAAGCGGTCCTGCAACAATAGGAGCCGTAGAATTCCGACGCCTGCGTATGATCTATCACGCAGATATCCTCAAATCCCGCACAAATTAAAATGGCTGTTACAAGAGCTTACACGTGCTGTTCGGTTACCGAAGGACGATTTGAGGAGAAACTCGGACAAGACGGTCCTGCACTGGTACACCCACCGCCATACAGGAATTGATGGGGGGCGAAATATCAAAATCGCAGGTGCAAACATCCACCCGCCAGAGCCTTTGCGCGGACATCTCGTACCGCCGAGACATGCGGATTGCCGTCAAGGCGCCGTGTACGCCATACATGAATTGTACTTGACGGCCCCGTGTACGCCATACATGAATTGTATACTTCCAGACCGAGGATCTCTCCGGCAGCCACGGACTTCCCCTGTCCTGAACCCGGCCTGCATCGTCTGTACCAGTCGCGGCCTGTTCTGATGGCCCCCGGGGCCTACGCACGCCTGGTCGGTAGGTCTAGTCAAGTGAGGACAGGGAAGCTGTGAAATGATGACGGTGGACGGGATCATGTCGACAAGCTTACGTGTCCCGCTATGGGGTCCCCTTACAACACTGTCTCTCACATATTCCTATCATGCGAAGCTTGAAATTGGTGGAGCATCATATTCACCCCCTCTTTCTCTCTGTCTAGTCATCTCCGGGAGGGAAATCCGACTGCCAGTAAGACATGTCCCAGGCTCGCCCCCAATACCTAATCGGTTCCGGACGACGGTAGGACTGTAAAATTGGACGTGGTGCAGCCCTGGATGATCCTACACATTCACTTGAGGCAACATCTGCTTTCAGCTGTGTCAACGTCAGGCCACGAAAGGCGATCTCTTGCCTCGACACCGACCCGCTCGCCGAATACCTGGCTTGACTCATAAGAAATTCCTGCGGAACATTAGACCCAGTATTGCATTCTAGACCGGGGCGCCCGAGCCCCTGACACAAGTAAAGCGTTTGGGTGGGGAAGTCCCATCTCACGCCCACACCACCGAGATGGAAGGGTCTCGAGACTATATGTCGTGTCCGCCATTGCCGTTTCGATCGTGTTCATGACTCCAAGGTGGGCACCGCACAACCATGGGCGGCGGTGGCGTCAAGAGGAGCATCTTCGACAGGCAGCCAGGGGCGGAGAGGGTTGGGTGGGACGAGAACTGGTTCGAGAACGACGGATACGATAGCACAGAGCGCGCGAAACGCACGAAACGCACGAGTCTAGCGGCAAATTTGAGCGGCCAACGCCCTGGGGAGTCTTCCGCACAGCCTAGTCTGAGGAGACAATCGGATGTTTCCCAAGAGTTCGTGCCGCACCGGAGCCCGCCCAAACCCCAAAGCCCGGCCCAAGCTTCCACCAGGATTGAACGCATATTCTTCAGGAACGTCAAATTTGCGGAGCTGGAAATCGAAAACAGACGTTTCGTGGTACCCATGGAAGGGTGGCCGACGGCGGAAGTCTTGTCGGCAAAACCGACAGGAGGATCGCGCTCATGGTCCAACAGACGCAGCTTGACAACTTCGACTGGGAGACTGTTCAGGGCTGGACGCTCCATACACGAAGGCCCAGGCGACCGAGACGCAGACTCGCGGACGGGCCGGATAGCGAATGAGCCTGGCGCACCTGGCGGTGGCGACGGCGAGGTGTCATTTGACCGCGAGGACCGCCGGGCCGCCTCACGAGCAAACGAGGTGACTGTTCCCACGGCGGCACGACCACGACCTACTGATATGAGAGCTGAGACGAAGGTGCTAGTCGGAGTGAGCGCCTGAAGTTCTATCCCATGCGCAGCTAGGATTGCTGATAGCGGATCTTGGTATACCTGACCATGTACTATTCCACATTAATGAAGGCACTTCCATGCTATTGACATGGTATTACTATATGAATTCGTATACCAGGCTCTCCAGCATAATTGTGAGGTACATAGATATACATCATAAGCCCCTGCAAGCTGACTGAATATAGTGGGTTCTTTATCGAGGGCACAGGCCTCAACTATAGTTAAGAAGCGAAGCCGGGCGCGTTATAGGCCTCGAGGGAGGAGGTACAGTACCCGGACAAAAGTCACCGCCACTAGCCACTTTTACACCAAAACTCGGTGTTTTAGCTGCACCACAACACT
>JADWQD010000039.1:0-18554 GCA_016110215.1 Capronia americana
ATAGTTATTTATCTCTACTATTAGTAAATATCTCTCTATATCCCTCGCTAATTACTAATATACTTATATAATTATTAGTAGTTATTCTATTTACTTATTTATTACTATTATTAGAACGCCCTTATTTACTAGAGGCTATACTATCTACTAAATTATTAATATCTACTATTAGCGGAGGGCCTATACTTATTACCTTCTTATATAGTATTTAGAATATAAACTACTTACTATTAGGACTCGACGCTTTATTATTAATATTTAACCTTAATAGAGGGACTATATTCACCGCTTTCTTATATAGTATTTAAAATATAAACTGCTCGCTATTAAGACTAGATACTCTATTATTACCCGCCTCCGCTTAGCTATTAACGAGCCTCTTAACCGCCGGAGGGCTACTTAATATATCTACCGGCCCACCCGCCTTATATATATAATTATTCACGAGGATCGCTCTTATTAGGGCGTCGCTATAACCCGGTATCACCACCGCGCCCGCCGACTAAAGTAAGCGTATATTAGGGTCGGCTTATAATACGCTCCGACGCCCGGGTCCCGTCTCTAGACGCGAGTTAACTAGCGTTAGCGCCGCGCGCCCCGTCTTTTTATACGGCCGGTCCAGCGATAAGGTTGGGTCTACTATCGGTGCCGCCGCCCTTTAAGGGCTTTTAGTACACCCCGGTATTAATACGGCTACTTTTTTATACGCTTACTGGACTTAATAGGGTGGCACCCGGTCACTATAAGGGGAAGGGTTACTTATATTCTAAAGCTAGAGAATAAAAGATATACTATAAAGACTATAGAATAAGGTAGAGGTCTAGGTATAGGGAGGAAGAGAAGTAAATAAAATAGCGATATAGATATAGGTGTTCACCTAGACTAAGGGGTAGTTATAGGGCGATAGGACTAGCGAGCCTCTTAATAGTTAATAAGTATATCTAGTGCGGTAGTATAAATTACCTATTTAATATAGATAAGTATACTATAAATAATTATTTATAGCTACTAATAGGGTAATATTATAGTAAAAGAGTAATTACTTTACGGGATATAATAAGTAATTACTTTATTGAATATAATAAATAATTATTTATAGCCACTAATAGGGTAATATTATAGTAGAAGAGTAATTACTTTATAGAGTATATAGCGGCTTTAAGACCCGTAGAATTTTATTTTCGGTAAGAGACGAAACCTAAATTTACCCTAGAATAGGACTATAACGAGGACTATATAACGGCTCGACTTTACCTTATAAGCCAGTTATACTATTACTTAACGTCCTAATTAATCTTACGGAGGAGTATAGGCGGCTAGCCTTCTAATATATTTTTCTTAGCCTAAATCTATTCCTTCTATAGGAGGTAAGGTCTAATAATAATATTGTAATAGATAGATTAAATTATATACTATATCTATTTATAACTATCTTTACTACACTAAAGAAGACCGGCGAGATAGGGAATAGGAAGCAGCTAGTAATAAGTAAATAATACGCGCTAGAAGAGCTACTAAAAATACCGAATAATAGCGTAGTCAGCACTAAGGTGGGCGCGAAGGCTATTAACGGCACGCCAGTATAGAATACGAAAGTCCTTAGCGTCCTAGTGCTTTTATTTCTGCCCGTCGCCTTAATTAAAGAGGCGTCGCCGTAGCTTAACGGGCGGGTCGTATAAGGAGCGGTTACCGGAGATAGTATACACCGGCTCTACTATAATTATACTAAAGTACTAGACGGAGAATAGTTTAAGCCCTTTTATCGCTTCCTTATAATAGTTAGGGTAGATCTCGCCCTTATCTAGTAAGGATAATATATTAATTCGAAATTAGTAAAGAATAATATATATTATCTATTTAAGAAGCTAATTATAGATAATAATATTATTAATCTAGCTAAAATTACGGACCTAACTAAGGGCGTAGTTAATAAGCTAGGTATAGGCGATAAAGTTTTAAGTGAGCCCGCTATAGCGTAAATACCGTCCCTAGAGAATTAAGTTACTAAAAAGTATATAGTTAGTGACTATAGAATAAAAGATAAGCTTAGCTTAGTTAATATATAGTTTAAACTAGATATACTTATATTAAGGTAATATATTATAGAACCCTAGTCTAAACTAGTAACGGCGTCCGGCACTAATATTATAATTATAACGGGCCTCCCGCCGACTCTACTAAAGGGCGGACTCCTGTAAGAGCTAATAGCCACTAAGGATATAGTAGAGATATTATAAAAATATAGCTATTATCTTTATTTACTCTTATATTATAAGCTCTTAATTAGACTATATATAGAGGTACTTAAACCCGGTTATAAATTTATCGGCACTACACTAAAGGAAGTCGAGGTAGATATAGGTCTAGACGGGCTATATATATAACGGACTATCAGCGAGAATAATCTTAAGATAATTATATAGCTTTAGGGAGAGTCGGTTAAGGAGAGCGAGAAAGAGGGGCTATATAATCTGATATTCTTTACGGATTCTAAATAACTTTTATTATAAGTCACGGAGAGAATAGTGTACCCGCCGCTTACTTATATAGTAAATATTATATACTATATTAAGTAAATAATAACGGCTACTAAGAGAGTTCTAAATACCGCGGAGAATAAGTAAATTAAGGGCTAATTCTTCTAGGGCGTCGTTCTTAAAAGATATTAGTTTTATAGCGTCCTAGACCTTTTTCACCGAGCTATAGAATTATAAGTAAATTAGTCCCCCGGCGCGGAGGCGAGACCGTCGAGGAGTGATACTAGTTAAGATATACATGTTATATAGTATATTTTAGGTGTAGTATTACTAGCTAGGTCTATTAACGGGCGGAGGTCGCTAATTATATATCTCGCGGATATAGTGTTTAAGGTAATACCGGCGCTAGAGGTAGACCTAAGGCTCTTAGTTAAGCCCGACCGCTTAATAGTGAAGGAGGGCCGCTAGAGGATAGATCTCTTTATTAATATTAATATAGAGGCGCTTATAGTAAATAAAATCTTAGTTAAATATTCGGTCGAGATATAGCTAAAAGTCCTCTATAGTATAGCGGAGGGTCGAGCGGATCGGAGAAGTCTTAAATTAAAGCTTAGTGCCTTTAGCCGAGAAGAAGAGTTAAGATTCTTAAAAGTCCTAAAGATTAGGCGTATTGATATAGTTAAGAATAGCGACCTAGATATTAGCTAGGTACTTAGGCTAAAGATAGTAGCTAATACTTTATTAACTTATATAACTACCGGTCTTAACCTTTTAACCCTCTACTTAATACGCCTATAAAATAGCGAGGGCCTAACGATAGCTCGCTATTAGGTGCTAGGATATATATACCGGTATATTCTAATAGACAGCGGGATAAAATACCTAGTCGAGCCACCGGGTAAGTTACTCTCGGGTAAGCGCGTTAAACTTACTATTATCTCGCGGAGTGGGGAGATAGGGAAAGAGAATATATATAGTTACTTTAGAGGTACCCACTAGCCGACTAAGGAGGAAATAGAGGATATTATAGAGAAGAGCTACTATATAGCGGGGAGTATTATTAAAATCCTCGCTATTATAAAAGATATTAGATTTAATATATATATTAATAGTAATATTCTACTTAATCTATACGGCCGGTTAGTACTAAATATCTTATTAAGCGATATATAGTAAACTAGTGAATCCGAGAAAACTATTAATATTAAAGGCGACGTCGAGAATAGCCTCTTATATCTCCTTAATATAAAGATATATATATAGGGGATAATATTAATAACGCTAGCCGCGCCGAGTACTATAGAATTTCGCCCGCTACTAGTTAGGTTAAGGTATCTCTTAATAGTATAGTTACTTAGGTTTTAGAATCTCCTTTAATTTAAGGACTAATAAGAAGTTATTATCTATAAAGAGGTCGGCTAAGAGTATATAGTTAATATTAGGGTTATTTATATAATAGCTATACTACTTAGTATAGGTAGCGACCGAGCAGCCGTTAAAACCGCCCTAGAGCTACTAGTATAGCCGGATTATAGTATAGTTAAGATCGCGGGCGGCCTACACCTTAGGGTTATTAGGTATAGGAGACTAGTGTAATTATTCCGACTTAAATTCCTCCCCGGATATTTCTACTCCGTCGCTGGGGTAAGGAGACCCGGGGAGGGGGGCACCGTCTAAAGGAGGTGTCTCTAGGAGTAGAGCCGGGGTAGGAGGATTAGGCGTGGCTATATATTTAGGTAGAGGGAACGGTTAATAAGGAGGGACGGATAGACTTTAACTATTATAAGATAATAGCGTATTAGCTAGACGGCTCAAGCGACTAGCGGCGGGAGCGGTACGTAAAGATAAATATAAAGGGCCTAATCAGAAGTAACTAGGCCCCGGGCGAGCGTAAACCTAATTATGAATATTACTGTAGCGGGAGGGTGCGGGAGGAGGTCGAGGAGTAGGGGGGAGGATAAATAATAAAGTAGCCCCTAAGACTAAAGGCGCGGGCGATAGCTGAGGGGACGGCGCGAGATTATTAATTAGCTACTTAACGGTGGGCGAGGGTATAAGGATAGGATTACCGTTAGCTAAATTATCGTTATATAGAGTATAGTGCTTATTAACCTTAATAGATTATTACTATTCTTATATATTAAGTATATTAATAGAGAGAGTTACGCCTTAGATATATAGTCTAACGGCGGGTCGCGTAGGCGGGGACTACTTAGTCTTAAGACTGAACTTAATAATCGCCTCGCCTTACTATAATTATATATAGATAGACGGTATAGTACTTAATTACTAGTTATATCACCGCTTATTAAAGGCCCTCCGGCGGAGACGGGCCTACTCCTAGTGATAATTAGTAGTATTATCTTAACTTATAAGCTGAGGATAACTATACTTATTAGATACTATTAGGGAGGTGGTCTAGAGACCGGGCGGTCTTAAGACGCGTAGTTAGTTATATAGTAGTGCGGTGTTTCTAGTTATTAGTTATATATAACTAAATAAAAGGCACGCGTAAGATTATACCTAATATAAAATTAACCTTATTAAGAACTAACTTAATAAGTGATTAGTAGAAAGAAGGTAAGTAGTATATAGAGGTTTTAGGGGTTAATAAATAATTATTTATAGAGCTAAAGCTATAGAATAATATAATTTTTCCTAAAGAAATAGAATCTATCTACTTAAATTACTATTAGCTTAATATAAGAAGTAATAGCCGGTATACCTTTACCTATACCGCTCGTTACTTAACGCGATAATAAAAGCTTACTACTTTATAACGCCTATATATATATTAAGAGGCTTAATAAAAGAGAAAATAACTCGCCTACTTTACTTAGTAAGGTTATAGCCTAATATATATTAAGAGACTTAACTAAAGAGAAAATAATTTACCTACTATACTTAGTAGGGTTATAGCTTAATATATATCGAGAGGCTTAATAAAAGAGAAAATAACTCGTCTACTTATCTTAATAGGGTTATAGCTAAATATAATAATAATACTTATTATATTATAACGCCTATATATATTTAATAAACTACTACTAACCTTTTTCTTATATCACCTCTACTTCTTAGCGCGCTTATTCCCCTTTAATACGCTGCCTATAGCCTTTTATTTCTTTTTACCCTTTAGTATTAACTATAAGGCGGCCTTAGGGGCCTTATAGTCGGAGTCGCCCTTAAAGGAAAACATTAATAGGTGATTTAGTACGGGGGGAGGGGGGAGTTAAGCGAGGAGTTATTTAGGGGCCGCGTTAGGGGAAAGATTAATATTTAATTCTTATAGTCCCGTAACACTATAGTTAATAATAGTCCGCGCCTTATCCTTAGTAGTATCTATATTCTACACTAGGTTATAATAGTTAAATTTAATAATAAATAAATATTTATACTTAGTAGGGGTACTTACTAAGGTTATAGTTTTAAGGCCGGTACCTTTTAAAAGGGCGTTATTATTATCTAAGTTATTAAGTTTCTAGAGTCGGTTATCTTTCTTTATCTTCTCTCTTAAGCGGTCTAAGATAATTTAGTAGTCTTAAAGAATATATAGGCCTATATATACTTCTTTAGTATAGATAGCTTATCTAATCGCGTTTACTATTCTCTCCCTATAATAATAGGGGGCTCGGTCGATATAAATACCGTATATCTATATAAGACTAAGCTTTAATGTAAAGCGGCTTACGGCTAAATCTAGGTCTATAAGCTCCGACGCGCGCTTCTATAGTATACTAGTTAGCGGTAATATATAAGTAGGGCGAAAGGGACTTAACGATAATATATAAATACTTTTAGCTTATTCTTAAACGGTACTATAACGCTTGTAAAGTACTTATAGCTAAGGATACTTATTATTAACTATAATAGTTGCTTAAGCGGCGTGTAGAAAAAGTAGTCGCGGTATATCTATTAATCGGGTTGCGTAAGAGCCTAATAAAAGCGCTTTTTATTAAAGTTAACTTTCGCCTAAATAATAACTATTAGGGCGAAAAGTATAATATAAATAAATATTTATACCTTAGCCTCTTTAAAGTCCTATATATTATTCTTTAATAAGTAATATAGGCTCTAGAAGAATTAAATAATAGTATATTTATTTTTCTTTTCCTTAGCGTCTTCCTTATCACCGGTCTTATTATCGTCGGATTAGTCGGCTATAAGGTTAGGGAGTCTATTATTATCGACTATAGCTAGGGACGGAAAATACCCCTATCGAATTAAGATGATGAGGTCTTTATTTCTCCGCGATTTATCGGCGTTAATTAGCTCGGTTTAGGTGGGATTTATAAAGTAGAGAATATAATATACTAGTTAATAAAGGATCTTTTTATTCTCACTATAGTATATGAGTATATCGCGGTATCGGGGGATTTAGTAGCGCGACTTATATAAAATAGTATATAATTCTATAAGTTTCTTATAGTTTAAATTATAATAAAATTCCGGTCGCCGATATTTAAAGGATACGGTCTTATTATTAGGAGTATTAGCCGGCCGAAATACCCCTTAATACTATAAGTTTTCCGCTTTATCAATAAACTAGTCGGACTTTATAGGAAATTACTTATTACGGTCGTTAATAGAGTAAGGGAAGAAGAGGATATATAGGGAATTAATATTATCTTTAGGAACTCTAACTTAGGCTAATAGGTCTAGATCTTCGATAAGTATAACGCTAGTATACGGGCCGAGGGCTCTTATAATAGTTTTTAATATCGACTTAATAACAGCTAACTAAAATTAATATAAATATAGTTAGCACTTAGTCTATACACTACTATAGAGTTAAATAATTATTTATTAGAGGAGAATAGCCCTACCTTATTTATACGAAAACTAGCCGCCTATATAAACTAATATATATAAAACATTACGCGCCTAAAATTAAACTTATACTAGCGGTTTACTAGTTTCCGCTAGGCGGAATTAGCGAGAAGTATATAGTATTACTTAGAGTTTATAGGTACTTAGGCGAGGTGCTTAGTATAGAAGGATTAGAATTACTCGTCGATATTAGGGACACTATCTTTATTTATATTCTCTTCCTCTTCCCGCTCCTATTATAGGCGGAGATTATAAAGGCGTAAATAGTAGTTACTCTTAGAGTCTACCCGGGTAATATCGCGCTTATTCGCGCGCACTACAGTATAGAACTCTAGGGGGACCTTCTTATAGTCGACTAAGTCGACGACTTACATCGCTATTTATTAAAAGTTAATATAAATAATTATTTATTACCTAGGTGCGGCGCGCTACTTACCTTAATAGTCTTTAGGGTTAGACTTAATATATTACTTAAGATATATATTTCTATACGCGCCTATTAACGATAGGAACTATAGTTAAGCTATAATCTATATTTTAGGGTGGGGTCCTATAGTAGAATAGGGACTTCTTCTAGTATATCGGCTAGGGTAGACTTATACTTTTAATATAAAGCCTATAGTTAGTTAATAGTAGGGGCTTATAGGATTATTTTAGCGCTAGCCTATTCACTTATTACTTTAGTGGTGTATTTAATACTAGCCTAGAGGTTAGACTAGTATATAGACGCTATTATATAATACGCGCTATTAAGACGGAAGACCTACTTCTTTATAGATCTCTTAAGTTTCTAGATATAGGAAGAGATAAGGGGCCGCTACTCTTCCGGACCACTAATCTATATAGAAGTTAGGTATAAATAATTATTTATAGACTAAAGGCCGACTTACGGTCTACGCGGTATTAAAATATAGCACCTATATTAAGGTAATAGCTATAGTATTTTCTCGGATTATTATTAGTATCGGGTCTTTATTAACTATATCGTTAATTAGATTAAGGTCGGTAATATCTATCGGTCTAGGATTAGCGACGCTATTTATTTAGTGTATTTAGATAGCGGCCTTAAGAATATTATATTCTATATCCGGAGGCTTACTCTAGTCCTCTTTAATAACCGCGTTAATTAATTAGTACTATCTTATTAACCCGGCACCGGTTTATTAGATTATCTTCTTTATTACCGAAGCAACGGACTTAGGTATAGAAACGGTAGTTATATCCCCGTTATCTTTTAAGTAGAGATTAACTAATATATATTAGTATAAATAATTATTTATATAGCGCCGGCGCCGGATCGCTTACTATAGGTGGGAGGTATCTCGGCGTAATTAATCGGTTTAAGGAGGGCCGGAATATCTCTCGCTAATACTGAACTTAGATATAGGCGCTTATATATATCGGAGTAGGCTTACTAGCTAACTTCTTCACCCTTAAGTGCTAGCTTTAGGTATTCTTTATATAGGTCGGGTGTAAGATAAGCGAGGGCCCTATATTATACTAGGTCGTCGTTAGCGTCGGGTTCTATAATATATTAGTATAAATATTTATTTATTCGCTACTAGGAGGTTTATAAGTCCCTATTGTAGGCTGCCTTAGTAGCCTATATATATTAAAGCGCTTCTTTAATAGTGTCGCTAAGTATACTATATACTCTTATCTAAGTATAAGCGAATACTATATTTATAGTAGTCTTAAGGTGTAATAAGCCTAGCTTATATTAGCGAGTAGAGATAAAAGCGATTAGGTCTTTCTTAGTCTAGACGTCCGCGTCTTTTTCTAGTATATCTTTAATTATATATATAAGATCTTTAGCCTCTATAGTAGCGGCGAGGCTATTACCGCACTAATACCGGAGGTCTAAGGCGAATTTCGGGGGTAGCCTACGCACCACCTTTAGGCGATATCCCGTAGGAGTGTTATTATTTAAGGCGATATATATAGCGCGTAATACCTTAAGGTCTTTAGGGTTAGTGGGTTTTATTTTTTTTTAAAGTTTCTATAGATTAAAGTATACTTAAAGAATATTAGACTCGTTATTAAGTATATACCTAGTCTTAAAGACGATTTTATTAAAGAAATAATACGGGACGATAAAATATACTACTTATAGTGTATAGTATATAGCGAATTATAGGAGTTTTAATTTAATCTTACCTTTATTAGGTATACTATATATAAAGGCGATAATTTCTACTTTATATATTAATATAAATATTTATTTATTTTTTATAATATAAAAGATTTATATCTATACCTAGTTTATATATCTATATAGGTAAATATAACTTCGCTATTTTTTACCGGATAGCTTTAACCTTTTTAGGGGAGGTTTTATCGGCTTCGGGATTAGGTAATCTAGGCTTAATTACTAGTAGAGAAGGTGTCTTCTCCGTACACTACGCTATAGCTTTATTTAAGGTCGTGGCTATAATATTATAAGGGATGTTCTAGCCGCGGCTAAGTAACTTATTCTCTTACTTAATAAGGCGTATTATTTATAATTCTATATTATATAACTTAAGAAAGGAGAAGAGCTTATTTCGATAGTCTTACTTTATTTTAGTTTTAGTGACTTATTTAGCTAGGTTATATACTTTAGTAAGGGCCGGATTTACTATTAAGCACTAAGTATAGAGATCATTAATCAGCTTTACTGATAGCTTTAGTACCTTAAAGAATATATAGTAGTATTTAAGTTTTAGATCCAGCTATATAATTAGGAAGCTTTATTTTATCACTTATAAACCGCGGACCTTTTCTAGGAGCGTTATCTAGCGCTATTAGATGTAAGAAAAGAACCTTAATATAGCCTCTAGTGTATTTTCTATAAGTTTTACTTTAAAGATAACTTTATCTATAAAGTATAGGGCTATAATTATCTCTTCGGCTTACTATATATAGTAGGCTATATATAATAGGAGTTTAATTCTATACTTAATATTATTATATTTAAAGGGGTAAGTTTAGATATCTATATAAAATATTAATATAAATAATTATTTATACTCTAAAATAAAATAGATACTTACTAAGTAGTGAGGTGTAGTAATATATAGTATTAAATAATAAGTTAATATCTATTTTAAGGGCTTTTACGACTTTCTTAAGTTCTCTATTACTAGCGGTGTTGACTTCTCCACCTTTATTATTTTCTACTACTATACTTTTATTATCTTCTATTACTACACTTAGAGAGGAATTCTTATATATTAACCCTTAGTTATCGTTATCTATAGGAGGAGAGGATAACGGCGATAACTTATTATTATCTATAATTCGCTTTTATCGCGGCGCTATATTATTAAGTACCTATATTTCGCTAGGTTAGTTAGTAGGTTAGTTATATAGAGGGAAGGTATAATACTTTACTACCCTCTCTAAGGTGAGTTATAAATTTCGCTAGGGTTAGCTATAGTGAGGTTACTACTAGTCCCTACTAATTCGACTCCTTAGGTATAATAAAACCGGGGTCCTCGATATTATAGCTGTTACTATATATAATACTGCGAGATAAGTTAGGCTATTTAGTAATTATTATTTATTATAAGATTTTTTAATGGACGCTGAGTTAGGCGGTTATTATAGACGGATTATACCGTAATTATACTTAAGGTTCGGCGAAGATGAATAATTATTTATACTTAGTTTTAATAGTAGGAAAAGTAATATAAGAGTAGTGCGCCGCACACTATAGGTTAGTGTTAGAGACCTTATACGGTTATATTATAGGGAAGTATATAACTATACTAGATAGGGGTCTAAGGCTAGGATACCTATAGTTACACTCACCTTAAAGCTCTTTTAATATATAGAGGAGAGTAGAATCTCTCTTAATAGGAAAGATATAGGACGAATAATTATTTATCTATAGTGAGAGCTCTAACTTACCTAGGGAGTTAGTAGTATTATTTAGCGGCGATTATAAATAATTATTTAATCTTAGCTTACTAATTATCTAGGTAAAGTAGAATAAATAATTTTAGATCTTATTTATAGGACGGCGGAGGATAGGATAGAAGTTTATATTTAATTAAGTAGGGATAAAATATTTAAGGACGGGCCGCCGCTAAGACTTTTAAGTATAGCGAATTTTATAGTAGTATAGTATATTATTAATGTCACCGCTAAGAGTATAGTGAATTTTATAGTAGTATAGTATATTATCGATATCACCGCTAAGAGTATAGTGAATTTTATAGCAGTATAGTATATTATCTATATTACCGCTAAGACTTACTAAGGGGGGGAGGGGGTATAAATAGGATTTAGAATTATTTATATCTAGTACTATCTATAGGGTAGTGGTAGCTTTAATCAGTATATAGAAATAGCCTAGTGCTAAAATAAATATTTATTTATCCCTTCCTAACCTACTTATATACTACCTAAAGTACCTCTTATCGCCGCTATTTATTTAACTAAGAGATAAATATCTAATCCCTTAATCCCTATATCGGTTTCTCTAGACCGCTTAGTCTACTTATATATCTTTATAGCCGAGACACTACTTGAATTAATTATTATAATCTTTAAATACATTCTTAGGGACGAACTAGCGTAACGAATATCCGTCGATCAAAAGGACGGGCTTCACTAGTTAGATTTTATTAAGGTAAACTAGTAGGTGGCTAACCTCCCATTTATTATATCCGAGTACCTAAATCGCTTTAAGGATTTTAAGCTTTAGGGCTTTAGGGAATAGTATATCTACTAGGTACTCTATAAATAGAAAAATATATTCTAGTATTTTTAGGGTGGTAGTGCGGTTATTATATATTAATATATATAGTTCTAAATTATCTCTTAAGTAAAGTCTATCTATTAAGAACTATATATAATTTAACCCCGGAAAGTCGAGTAAAGAAGGAGATAGGTAAAGATAGAACGGTTATATAATAATATAGTAAGCGCTCGCGCCCTTAGGTAGATTATTACTATTATCGTTAACTATATTAACTAAATAAGAGTATATTAGAATAAATAATTATTTATAGGTAATATTATACTATATACGAGATCTAGGTTAGACGCTCGCCTAACTAGTAGGTAAAGTTATAACCTCCGTCGGAAAACCTTCTATACCTTAGGTCGGGTTCTTTCTACCTTCCTCTACTATTATCTATTTAGTTAGATATAGTTAATAGTAAGGAGGGGGTAAAAAGGCTCTTACTTTAATAGCGGTTACTAATATTAAAAGAGTTAATTACTATTAAAATAAATAAGATATCGGATTATTTATAGGTAGATAGAGAATATAATAGAGGGGAATATTTATATTAATTAATAAATAGTAATTTATACCTAGTAATATAAATAATTTAAGAGTTTATTTATTTAATAGTAACTTTAATTAGTATATAAAATAGTCTAGTACTATAATAAATATTTATTTATAGCCTTTTATTAAGTACTATATAAAGTACCTCTACTCTAGTGGTCGTTATAGTTTATTACCTTATAGAGGTATATATTATTTCTTTATACTTACCCTAGTTTCTAACGGCTACCTTTACCTATATATATTCACCTATAGCCGAACCGCTATTTAGAATTATAGTTAAACTCTTTATAGACGTAGCTATACAGGTTCGGAGGCGCGAACTTATATAGGGGCACTCCGTCGATTATAAGGATAGGGTTTATTAGTTATAGCTTATTTAAGTAAACTTATAAATAGCCGATAATAAATTTATTATACCTACGTTCCTATACTTCCTATAAGATCTATAGCTTAACGACTTTTAGGACGGTATATTTAGATATATATATAATAAAGAGGTGAATATTTAATCTAATATTAATAGTAGTGGTTCTATCGCCCACTATAAATATATATCTTTTTCTCCGGGTTAGTATCGTAACTAGATTAGCTAGTGCCTAGATATATAAGTATTCTAGGTCTAGGAAAATATAGGGTTCCCGGAGAATATAGAAAGGTCATATAGTACCGCCGAGAGTGGTGTTTTATTTAGTAGGACTCTCGCGGTTATCGTTACTTATATTAGCTGGATAAGAGTATATTAGAATAAATATTTATTTATATATAATATATCGGATACTCACTAAGGTTATATTCGGCGCTTTCCTAGCTAGTATATAAGTCTACTACTTCCGCGGCTATATATTTATCGCCGTGGCTAGGAGTCTCTACTCTATTCTCTATTATCTGCTACCGGTTAGATAGAGCGGCTGCGAAGGGGGGCAAGACTAGTACTTTAAACGCGTAGTTATATAAGTGGAAAGAGCGTCACTACGGGTTAAAGTGAATAAAATTTCGTGTTGTTTATATATACCGGACGGGGGAGAGTAAGATATAATAGAGGGGAAGGTTAAAATTAAGCGATGAATAGGTATATATAACTTAAAAGATAAATAATTCGAAAGATTATTCATCTCTATATTATGTATATTAGAGGTATAAATAAGTGTTCGTATTAAACTTAGTTATAAGATTACTATCGGCGGAGCGTTATAAAAGTGGGCTATAAATACTAAGTTATAGTAGAGTATAGACCTATATTATAGTATACTTTATAAGAGGCTGCGGCGTGGTGGGTATAAGAGGCTGCGGCGTGGTAGGTGTAAGAGGCTGCGGCGTGATGGGTGTAAGGCTACGTTATAGTGGGTCAGGGTGCAAGGCTATAGGTGGAATTATTACGCTCTTAGCGCGCGATACCGGATCGGTTAGGAATTATTACGCTCTTAGCGCGCGATGCCGAATCAGGTTCTGAATTATTACGCTCTTAGCGGCCCTCGGCTAACTTACTATATACTACTATAATAACTATATCTTTAGCGACGACTACTACACTTATTATAAGGTATTATTAAATAAAAGTTATATTATTTAAACCGTCTAGACGAGCTCTATCTAATAGTACTAATCTTATTATATTATCTCTATTATTTTACTCTAAACCTAAGCTTAGTTTATAGTATAGAAGGTTTATAATTTATTTAGTCTCTCTTTATATTACCTTAATTATAATCTTTAATAGCTATAGAAGAGCCCTTATAATTTTTATTTATTTTAACTATTTATTAGCTTTCTATAGGCCTTTTAGAGTTTCTATTAGTTTAGTAATTCTTTAGTAAAAGATTTATTACTTTATCTTCCTTATTACTATAATTTTTCTATTTCTTATAACTCTTTAGAGCTTAAGGAATTATATAGTATTAAGATATAAATAGTTAAGATAAGCTCTTTAATACTCTCTTATTATTTATAAATATTTATTAATTTAGTAGAACTTATTATACTTTAAGGACTTTATTTATAGGACTAATACCTTAATTATATTTATAATAATTTATATTATATCTTAAACTACTATATTAATTTAGCTTTTAGAGTCTAGCTAATAACTTATATCTTAGCGCTTAAAGGCCTTTAGTATTACTTTTAAGTTTAGCTTTTTTTAGTTTTATCTTTAGAGAGTTTTAGCTTATTTTAAATTAAAGTAAATAATTATTTTAATAGATTTATAATTAGAGAATTATTTTATATTTAGTTATATAGTATATTATAATACTTTATAAATATAGAGAGTTAAAAGAAATACTAAATTAATTATACTTTTAATATCTCTTTTCTTTTAGATTATTATTCTTAAAGAGGTTATAAATAATAGTAAATAGTCCCTTATAATATTAAGAAAGTTATTAACTATAGAGTAGAATATAAATTTATTTAGTCTATTCTATATAGAGTAATAAAGATTAAAGTCCCTAACTATAAGGTTTATTATATTTATTTATAACTTCTTAAGGAGAAGAGTAAGGGCGCCTTAAAGCTAAAAGAAGCTTAACTTAGAGCTTAAGTTATAGATATTATAAATATTTATAACTATATTCTCTTATCTAATTAAGATTATTTAAAAGTCTATAGAGTAGTTTATAATTAACTATAAGCTAATCTTTAGTCTCTTATTAATATAAAGATATATCCTTATATTATTATATTAAAAGTATATAAAGTAAAAAAAGAGATAAGTTAAGTAATAACTTATTATAATATATTTATTTTACTATAGCTTTTAAATTATAATAATATTAAACTTATAGACTCTTATATTTTTAAAAAGTAAGATAATTATACTCTCTTTTTTATAATTTATATTATATTATAAAATTTATAAAGTAGTTATATTTATTTATAATTTAAAGAATCTTTATTTAAACTTTTAATCTTAATATTCTCTTTATTTTTTTTTAATAAGGACTTATTTTAAAGAGTTATAGAAGAGGGCGATATATTATTAATAGTTTTTTTTCTAAATATATTAAGCTAGAATTATTTTAAGTCTTTATTTATTAATATAATATTAGTAAATCTTCCTCTTTATTTTAGTATTTATAAATTAAATTATACTTTAATATTAAAAGTTACTTCTTTTACTAAAGTTACTATAAAACTTATTATAGCCTTCTTTAATATATTATTATAATATTATAATACTAGCTTTTTTAAGTCTTTTACTTTTTAAATTTTTTATTTTTAAATCTAATATCTTTTATTTTATACTTTATAGTTTTCTTTATATAATATATATTTACTAGTCGCTCTATATAGTTTTAAGTATTTATAAGTAATATAGCGCTTAATATAGTTTATATAAGTTATTTTATTTCTATAAACTTAAGTAATATATTTAAACTATTAATAGTTATAATATTATATAACCCTTATCTCTCTTATAAACCTTTTATATTTTTTAATTTTTTAGCTTATTATTAAACCTTTTATAATAATTTAATTTATATTATAAGCCGTTAAAATCTTAATAATTAAAGAGTTAAACTTTTTCTTTACTTAACTTATACTCTTTAGCTAGCTTACTCTTAAGATCTTAAGATTTAAGTAAAGATATTAGTTTTTTTTTTAAATCTTTATAGCTACTTATATTTATTAAAAGATATTAATATTCCTTATTTAGACTATATAAATAAAGACTATAAAGATAGTTCTCTTAATCTTTATAAATAATATAATAATCTATAACTACTTAAAACTCTTCTTAAGTAAGACTCTTAATTTTATTTATATTATTATAATAAAAAGGTCTTTATTTATTAATTTCTAAATAGTTAAGATATTTTTTATTATTTTCTTTAGCTTTTTATATTAAATTATATTAAGTAGCGCCTTAATCTCTATATTTCTTAAGTATTTATATTCTTAATTACTTTAGATTATAACTATAATTTCTTTATTATACCTCTTTATAAAAGGTTCTATAGAAGTAGAGATAGTATTTAGCTAATTAGCTTAGGTTACTATTTAGCTCTATATTTACTATATACTTAGTTTACTTAGTAATAATTTCTTCTTAATCTTCTTTATATTTACTAAGATCTACTTAATACTATTTATAACTAGTTTATTATATAATATTATATTACTTATATTATTAATATTTAGGATCTAAATAATTTTAAATAATATATCTTTCTCTACTACTATATACTTCTTTCTATCTTTTTTAATAATCTCTATATTATTTATAAGCTTTTAGAGCTTCTTAAATTATTCTATAATTATATAGAACCGCGTATTACTATTTATAAGTATAGAGGGATTAATACTTCCTTTATTACCTTCTCTTCTTTCTCTTTTAATTCCTTCTATCCTTTCTTTTTAGGGGATTCTTAGCTAGTAACTAGACTATTTATAGTTATTTATAGTTATTTATAACTATATACTATCCTTTATTAAAGAACTTAAGATTATATTTAGTAAGTTATTCTTAATAAGATACTTAATTTATACCGCTATATATATACTTTTAGCTCTTCTTTTTAAATAATATAATATAAATATAAGCTTTTTCTTTAAAATACTTCTTAAAATAACTATATAAAGCTATAGTAAATTATATTAATATTAAATCCTTAAATTTTTAAATATTTAATATTATATTATAGTTAATATTATATAATAATTAGTATAATAAAAAAATAAATAAAAAAAAACTAAATAAATATTTAGTATAGTATAAGGAGTAAAGTAAAGATATAAATAATAATCTTCTTTTATAGTAATATTAACTATAGTATAAATCTTTATATTATATTTAAGTAATATAATTATATTATATCTTATTATTAAGATAAATTTTAATATTATATACTTAATAATAAGTAATAAAAGAAAATAAAGATATATTAAGATATTATAAAAATAAAGATAAAGATTTATTAAAATATTATAAAGATAAAAATAAAAACTTATTAAAATATTATAAAGATAAAGATAAAGATTTATTAAAATACTATAAAGATAAAGATAATAACTTAAATAGTACTATATACTTAATAATAAGCGGTAAAAAAGATAAAGATATATTAAGATATTATAAAGATAAAGATAAAAATAATAGCTTAAATTATTATTAAGATAAATTTTAGTACTATATACTTAGTAATAAGCGGTAAAAGAAAGTAAAGATATATTAAGGCGCTATAAAAATAAAAATAAAGATAATAGTTTAAATTATTATTAAGGTAAATTTTAATACTATATACTTAATAATAAATAATAAAAGAAGATAAAGACTTATTAAAATAAAAAAAGATAAAGATATATTAAAATACTATAAAAATAAAGATAATAGCTTAAATTATTACTAAAATAAATTTTAGTACTATATACTTAAGTAATTAGTAATATTATAAAGTAGTAAAGATAAATTAAAAGAGAAAAGATAATAAATAAATACTTAATAAGGCTAAATAGTAAAGATAAATTAAAAGAGAAAAGATAATAAATAAATATTTAATAAAGATATAATTATAAAAATAAATTAAAAGAAAAAAAATAATAAATAAATATAAAGTATAGACTTTATAAAAATAAATTAAAAGAAGAAAGATATAATATTACTAAGAGTATAGATTAACTATATTAAAACTATAGATCCTTAATAATAAGGTATTTTAGCTATACTATACCTTATTAAAGATAGTATTAGTTAAATAATTAACTCTACTAGTAGTAAAATAAAATTTAAAATATATTTATTATTTTAAATCTTAAAAATATAGTTAATAAGACTACTTTAATTTAAACTTTATCTTAATATAATAAATTAAAAATAATAATAACTAAAAAAAATTTAAAATATATATTAAAATATTTTAAAAAGTAATTAAATTAAATTATTTTTAAAAATAAAATAAATAATTTTATAAAAAGAAAATATTATTATTAATAATTTATTATTATTATTAAAAAAATATATTCTT
>JADWQD010000040.1:0-13563 GCA_016110215.1 Capronia americana
ATAATAGTTAGACTAAATATCTATTTTATTCTTTAAAATAAACTATTTATATTAAATCTAAAGATAATTTCTATATAGTATAAAGAAAAAATAGTTATTTATCTCTACTATTAGTAAATATCTCTCTATATTCCTTATTAATTACTAATATACTTATATAATTATTAATAGTTATTTTATTTACTTATTTATCGCTACTATTAAAACGCCCTTATTTATCGGAGGCTATACTATCTACTAAATTATTAATATCTACTACTAGCGGAGGGCCTATACTTATCGCCTTCTTATATAGTATTTAGGATATAAACTACTTACTATTAGGACTTAACGCTCTATTATTAATATTTAACTTTAGTAAAGGGACTATATTCACCGCTTTCTTATATAGTATTTAGAATATAAACTACTTACTATTAAGACTAAACGCTCTATTATCGCCCGCCCCTACTTAGCTATTAACGGGCCTCTTAACCGCCGGAGGGCTACTTAATATACTCACCGGCCTACCCGCCTTATACGTATAATTATTCGCGAGGATCACTTTTATTAGGGCGTCGCTATAACCTAGTATCGCCACCACGCCCGCCGACTAAAGTGGGTGTATATTAGGGTCGGCCTATAATACGCTCCGACGCCCGGGTCCCGTCTCTAGATATAAGTCGACTAGCGTTAGCGCCGCGCGCCCCGTCTTCTTATACGGCCGGTCCGGTGATAAGATTAGGTCTACTATTAGTACCGCCGCCCCTCGAGGGCTTTCGGTACGCCTTAATATTAATATAGCCACTTTTTTATATACTTACTAGACTTAATAGGGTAGTACCCGATTACTATAAGGGGAAGGGTTATTTATATTCTAAAGCTAGAGGATAAAAGATATACTATAAAGACTATAGGATAAGATAGAGGTCTAGGTATAGGGGGGAAGAGAAGTAGATAAAATAGCGGTATAGATATAAGTATTCACCTAAATTAAGGGGTAGTTATAGGGCGATAGAACTAGCGAGCCCCTTAATAATTAACGGGTATATTCGGTATAGTAGTATAAATTACTTATCTAATATAGATAGGTATACTATAAATAATTATTTATAGCTATTAATAAGGTAATATTATAGTAGAAGAGTAATTACTTCGCGGAATATAATAAATAATTACTTTACCGGATATAATAAATAATTATTTATAGCTACTAATAAAGTAATATTATAGTAGAAGAGTAATTACTTTATAGGGCGTATAGCGGCTTTAAGACCTATAGGATTTTATTTCCGGTAAGAGACGAGACCTAAATTTACTCTAGAATAAAACTATAATAAGGACTATATAATAGCTTAACTTTACTTTATAAGCTAATTACGCTATTACTTAATATTCTAATTAATCTCGCGGGAGAGTATAAGCGGCTAGCCTTCTAATATATTTTTCTTAGTCTAAACCTATTCCTCCTATAGGAAGTAAGGTCTAATAACGGCGTTATAATAGATAGGTCGGATTATATACTATATCTATTCGCGACTATCTTTACTATACTAGAGAAGACCGGCGGAATAGGGGATAGGAAATAGCTAGTAATAAGTAAATAATATACACTAAAAGAGCTACTAAAAATACCGGATAATAGTGTAGTCGGCACTAAGGTAGATATAAAGGTTATTAATAGTACGCTAGTATAGAATATAAAAGTCCTTAGTATTTTAGTATTTTTATTTTTACCTATCGCCTTAATTAAAGAGGCGTCGCCGCAGCTTAACGGGCGGGTTATATAGGGAGCGGTTACTAGAGATAATATATACCGGCTCTACTATAATTATACTAAAGTACTAGACGGAGAATAGTTTAAGCCCTTCTATTACTTCCTTATAATAGTTAGGGTAGATCTCGCCCTTATCTAGCGAGGATAATATATTAATCTAAAATTAGTGAAGAATAATATATACTATCTATTTAAGAAGCTAATTATAGATAATAATATTGTTAGTCTAGCTAAAATTACGGACCTAACTAAGGGTGTAGTTAATAAGCTAGATATAGGCGATAAAGTTTTAAGTAAGCTCGCTATAATATAAATACCGTCCCCGGAGAATTAAGTTACCGAAAAGTATATAGTTAATAACTATAAAATAAAAGATAAGCTTAATCTAGTTAATATATAGTTTAAACTAAGTATACTTATATTAAGGTAATATATTATAGAACCCTAGTCTAAATTAGTAACGGCGTTTAGTACTAATATTATAATTATAATGGGCCTCCCGCCGACTCCACTAGAGGGCGGACTCCTATAAGAGCTAATAGCCGCTAAGGATATAGCGGAGATATTATAAAAATATAGTTATTATCTTTATTTACTTCTATATTATAAGCTCTTAATTAGACTATATATAGAGATACTTAAACCCGGTTATAAATTTATCGGCACTATACTAAAGGAAGTTAAGGTAAATATAAGTCTAGACGGGCTATATATATAACGGACTATTAATAAGAATAATCTTAAAATAATTATATAGCTCCGGAGAGAGTTAGTTAAGAAGAGTGAGAAAGAGGGGCTATATAATCCGATATTCTTTATAGATCCTAAATAACTTTTATTATAAGTCGTGAAGGGAATAGTATACCCGCCGCTTACTTATATAGTAAATATTATATACTATATTAAGTAAATAATAACGGCTATTAAGAGAGTTCTAAATACCGCGGAGAATAAGTAAATTAAGGGCTAATTCTTCTAGGGCGTCGTTCTTAAAAAGTATTAGTTTTATAGCGTCCTAAACCTCTTTTACTAAGCTATAGAATTATAAGTAAATTAGTCCCCCGACGCGGAGACGAGACTATTAAGGAGTAATACTAGTTAAGATATACGCGTCGTATAGTATATTTTAGGTGTAGTATTACTAGCTAGATCCGTTAACGGGCGGAGGTCACTAATTATATATCTCGCGGATATAGTATTTAAGGTAATATCGGCGCTAGAGGTAGACCTAAGGCTCTTAGTTAAGCCCGACCGCTTAATAGTAAAGGAGGGCCGCTAAAGGATAGATCTCTTTACTAATATCGATATAGAGGCGCTTATAGTAGATAAAATCTCGGTTAAATATCTGGTTAAGATATAGCTAAAAGTCCTCTATAGTGTAGTAGAGGGTTAGGCGGGTCGGAGAAGTCTTAAATTAAAGCTTAGTGCCTTTAGCTAAGAAGAAGAGTTAAGGTTCTTAAAAGTCCTAAAGACTAGGTATATCAATATAGTTAAGAATAGCGGCCTAAATATCGGCTAGGTACTCGGGCTAAAGATAGTAGCTAATACTTTATTAACTTATATAACTACCGGTCTTAACCTTTTAATCCTTTACTTAATACACCTATAAAATAGCGAGGGCCTAACGGTAGCTCACTATTAGGTGCTAGGATATATATACCGGTACATTCTAATAGACGGCGGGATAGAACACCTAGTTAAGCCACTAGGTGAGTTGCTCTCGGGTAAGCGCGTTAAACTTACCGTTATCTTATAGAGTAGGGAGATAAGGAAAGAGGATATATATAGTTACTTTAAAGGCATCTACTAGCCGGCCGAGGAGAAAATAGAGGATATTACGGAGAAGAGTTATTATATAGCGGGGAATATTATTAGGATCCTCGCCGTTATAAAAGACGTTAGATTTAATATATATATCGGTAGTAATATTCTACTTAATCTATACGGCCGGTTAGTACTAGATACCTTACCGGGCGATATATAGTGAACTAGTAAATCCGAGGAAACTATTAATATTAAAGGCGACGTTAAGGATAGCCTCTTATATCTCCTTAGTATAGAGGTATATATATAGGGGATAATATTAACGACGCTAGCCGCGCTAGGTACTATAGAATTTCGCCCGCTACTAGTTAAGTTAAGGTATCTTCCGATAGTATAGTTACTCAGGTTTTAGAATCTCCTTTAACTTAAGGACCGATGGGAAGTTATTATTTATAAAGAGGTCGGCTAAGGGTGTATAATTAATACTAGGGTTATTTATATAACGGCTATACTACTTAATATAGATAGTAACTAAGTAGCTATTAAAACCGCCTTAGAGCTACTAGTATAGCCGGGTTATAGTATAGTTAAGATCGCGAGCGGCCTATACCTTAAGGTTATTAGGTATAGGAGACTAGTGTAATTATTCCGACTCGAATTCCCCCCTAGATATTTCTACTCTATTACTAGGGTAAGGAGACCCGGGGAGAGGGGTACCGTCTAAAGAAGGTATCTCTAGAAGTAGAGCTAAGGTAGGAGGATTAGGTGTAGCCGTATATTTAGATAGAGGGGACGGTTAATAAGGGGGGACGGATAGACTTTAACTATCGTAAGACGGTGGTGTATTAGCTAGACGGCTTAAGCGACTAGCGGCGGAGGCGGTGCGTAAAGGTGAATATAAAGGGCCTAATTAGAAGTAACTAGGCCCCGGGCGAGCGCGAACCTAACTATAAATATTACTATAGCGGAAGGGTATAGAAGGAGGTCGAAGAGTAGAGGGGAGGATAGATAATAAAGTGGCCTCTAAGACTAAAGGCGCGGGCGATAGCTGAGAGGATAGCGCGAGATTATTAATTAACTACCTAATAATAGGCGAGGGTATAAGGATAGAATTACCGTCGGCTAGATTATTATTATATAGAGTATAGTACTTATTAATCTTAATAGATTATTACTATCCTTACGCGTTAAGTATATTAATAGAGAGAGTTACGCCTTAGACGCGTAGTCTAACGGCGGGTCGTATAGGCGGAGACTGCTCGGTCTTAAGACCGAACTTAATAATCGCCTCGCCTTACTATAATTATATATAGGTAAACGGTATAGTACTTGACTATTAGTTATATCGCCGCTTATTAAAGGCCCTTTAGCGGAGACGGGCCTACTCCCGGTGATAATTAGTAGTATTATCTTAACTTATAAGCTAAGGATGACTACACTTATTAAATACTATCGGGGAGATAGTCTAGAGACCGGGCGGTCTTAAGATGTATAGTTAGTTATATAGTAGTGCGGTATTCCTAGTTACTAGTTATATATAACTAAATAAAAGGTATATATAAGATTATACCTAATATAAAATTAACCTTACTAAGAACCGACTTAATAAGTAATTAGTAGAAAGAAGGTAAGTAGTATATAGAGGTTTTAGGGGTTAATAAATAATTATTTATAGAGCTAAAGCTATAGAATAATATAATTTTTCTTAAAGAAATAGAATTTATTTACTTAAACTACTATTAGCTTAATATAAGAAGTAATAGCCGGTATATCTCTACTTACACCGCCTATTACCCGATATAATAGCGAAAGCTTACTACTTTATAACGCTTATATATATATTAAGAGGCTTAATAAAAGAGAAAATAACTTACCTACTTTACTTAGTAGGGTTATAGCCTAATATATATCGAGAGACTTAACTAAAGAGAAAATAACTTACTTACTATACTTAGTAGGGTTATAGCCTAATATATATTAAGAGGCTTAATAAAAGAGAAAATAACTTATCTACTTACCTTAGTAGAGTTATAGCCGAATATAACGATAATACCTACTATACCGTAACGCCTATATATATTTAATAAACCACCACTAACCTTTTTCTTATATTACCTCTACTTCTTAGCGCGCTTATTCCCCTTTAATACACTACCTATAGCCTTTTATTTCTTTTTACTCTTTAGTGTTAACTATAAAGCGGCCTTAGGGGCCTTATAGTTAGAGTCGCCCTTAAAGGAAAATATCAATAGGTGATTTAGTATAGGGGGAGGGGGGAGTTAAGTAAGGAGTTATTTAGGGGCCGCGTTAGGGGAAAGATTAATATTTAATTCTTATAGTCTCGTGACACTATAGTTAACGATAGTCTACACCTTATTCTTAATAGTATCTATATCCTACGCCGGGTCGCGATAGTTAAATTTAATAATAAATAAATATTTATACTTAGTAGGGGTACTTACTAAGGTTACGGTTTTAAGGCCGGTGCCTTTTAAAAGGGCGTCGTTATTATTTAAGTTATTAAGTTTCTAGGGTCGGTTATCTTTCTTTATCTTCTCTCTTAAGCGGTCTAAGATAATTTAATAGTCTTAAAGGATATATAGGCCTATATATACTTCTTTAGTATAGATAGCTTATCTAATCATATTTACTATTCTCTCTCTATAATAATAGGGGGCTCGGTCGATATAAATACTATATATCTATATAAAACTAAGCTTTAATATAAAGCGGCTTATAGCTAAATCTAGGTCTATAAGCTTTAACGCGCGCTTCTATAGTATACTAGTTAATAATAATATATAAGTAGGGCGAAAGAGACTTAATAATAATATATAAATACTTCTAGCTTATTCTTAAACGGTACTATAACGCCTATAAAGTACTTATAGTTAAGGATACTTATTATTAACTATAATAGTTGCTTAAGCGGCGCGTAGAAAAAGTAGTCGCGGTATACCTATTAATCGAGTTATATAAGAGCCTAATAGAAGCGCTTTTTATTAAAGTTAACTTTCGCCTAAATAATAATTATTAGAGCGAAAAGTATAATATAAATAAATATTTATACCTTAGCCTCTTTAAAGTCCTATATATTATCCTTTAATAAGTAATATAGGCTCTAGAAGAATTAAATAATAGTATATTTATCTTTCTTTTCCTTAGTGTCTTCCTTATCGCCGGTCTTATTATTATTAAATTAGTCGGCTATAAGGTCGGGAAGTCTATTATTATTAACTATAGCTAGGGACGAAAAATACCCCTATTAAATTAAGATAATAAGGTCTTTATTTCTCCGCGATTTATCGGCGTTAACTAGCTCGGTCTAGGTGGGATTTATAAAGTAGAGAATATAATATACTAGTTAATAAAGAATCTTTTTATTCTTACTATAGTGTATAAGTATATTATAGTATTAAGGGATTTAGTAGCGCGACTTATATAAAATAGTATATAATTCTATAAGTTTTTTATAGTTTAAATTATAATAAAATTCCGGTCGCCGATATTTAAAGAATATAGTCCCGTTATTAGAAGTATTAGCCGGCTGAAATACCCCTTAGTACTATAAGTTTTCCGCTTTATTAATAAACTAATTAGACTTTATAGGAAATTACTTATTATAGTCGTTAATAGGGTAAGGGAAGAAGAGGATATATAGGGAATTAATATTATCTTTAGGAACTCTAACTTAGGCTAATAGGTCTAGATCTTTAGTAAGTATAACGCTAGTATATAGGCCGAGGGCTCTCATAATAGTTTTTAATATCAACTTAATAATAGCTAACTAAAACTAATATAGATATAGTTAGCACTTAGTCTATATACTACTATAGAGTTAAATAATTATTTATTAGAGGAGAATAGCCCTACCTTATCTATACGGAAACTAGCCGCCTATATAAACTAGTATATATAAAACATCGCGCGCCTAAAATTAAACTTATACTAGTAGTTCACTAATTCTCACTAGGCGGAATTAGCGAGAAGTATATAGTATCGCTTAGAGTTTATAGGTGCTTAGGCGAGGTGCTTAGTATAGAAGAATTAGAATCGCTTATTAACGTTAGGGACACTATCTTTATTTATATTCTCTTTCTCTTCCCGCTCCTATTATAGGCGGAGGTTATAGAGGTGTAAATAGTAGTCACCCTTAGAGTCTACCCGGGTAATATCGCGCTTATTTACGCGTACTATAGTATAGAACTCTAGAGGGACCTTCTTATAATCGACTAAGTTAACGACCTACGTCGCTATTTATTAAAAGTTAGTATAAATAATTATTTATTATCTAAATACAGCGCGCTACTTACCTTAATAGTCTTTAGGGTTAAACTTAATATATTACTTAAGGTATATATTTCTATACACGCCTATTAGTAATAGGAACTATAGTTAAGCTATAGTCTATATTTTAGGGTGGGGTCCTATAGTAGAATAGGGACTTCTTTTAGTATATCGACTAGGGTAGACTTATACTTTTAATATAAAGCCTATAGTTAGTTAATAGTAGGGGCTTATAGGATTATTTTAGCGCTAGCCTATTCGCTTATTACTTTAGCGGTGTATTTAATACTAGTCTAGAGGTTAGACTAGTATATAGACGCCGTTATATAATACGCGCTATTAAGACGGAAGACCTACTTCTTTATAGATCTCTTAAGTTCCTAAATATAGGAAGAGATAAGGGGCCGCTGCTCTTCTAGACCACCGATCTATATAGAAGTTAGGTATAAATAATTATTTATAGACTAAAGGCCGACTTACGGTCTACACGGTATTAAAATATAGTACCTATATTAAGGTAATAGCTATAGTATTTTCTTAAATTATTATTAGTATCGGGTCTTTATTAACTATATTATTAGTTAGATTAAGGTTAATAATATCTATTAGCCCGGGATTAGCGACGCTATTTATTTAGTGTATTTAGATGGCGGCCTTAAGAATATTATATTCTATATCCGGAGGCTTACTCTAGTCCTCTTTAATAACCGCGTTAATTAATTAGTACTATTTTATTGACCCGACACCGGTTTATTAAATTATCTTCTTTATTACTAAGGTAACGGACTCGGGTATAGAAATAGTAGTTATATCTCCGTTATCTTTTAAGTAGAGATTAACTAATATATATTAGTATAAATAATTATTTATATAGCGCCGGCGCCGAATCGCTTACTATAGGTGGGAGGTATCTCGGCGTGATTAATCGGTTTAAGGAGGGCCGAAATATCTCTCACTAATACTGAACTTAGATATAGGCGCTTATATATATTAAAGTAGGCTTACCAGCTAACTTCTTCACCCTTAAGTACTAGCTCTAGGTATTCTTTATATAGGTCGGGTGTAAGATAAGCGAGGGCCCTATATCGCACTAGGTCGTTATTAGCGTCGGGTTCTATAATATATTAGTATAAATATTTATTTATTTACTACTAGGAGGTTTATAGGTCCCTACTATAGGCTGCCTTAGTAGTCTATATATATTAAAGCGCTTCTTTAACGGTATCGCTAAGTATACTATATACTCTTATCTAAGTATAAGCGAATACTATATTTATAGTAGTCTTAAGGTGTAATAAGCCTAGCTTATATTAGCGAGTAGAGATAAAAGCGATTAGGTCTTTCTTAGTCTAGACGTCCGCGTCTTTTTCTAGTATATCTTTAATTATATATATAAGATCTTTAGCCTTTATAGTAATAGCGAGGCTATTACCGCACTAATACCGGAGGTCTAAGGCGAATTTCGGGGGTAGCCCGCGCACCACCTTTAGGCGATATCCTATAGGAGTATTATTATTTAAGGTGATATATATAGCGCGTAATACCTTAAGGTCTTTAGGGTCGGTAGATTTTATTTTTTTTTAAAGTTTCTATAGATTAAAGTATATCCGAAGAATATTAAACTTATTATTAAGTATATATCTAGCCTTAAAGATAATTTTATTAAAGAAATAATATAGGATAATAAAATATACTACTTATAGCGTATAGTATATAGTAAATTATAGAAGTTTTAACTTAATCTTACCTTTATTAGGTATACTATATATAAAGGTAATAATTTCTACTTTATATATTAATATAAATATTTATTTATTTTTTATAATATAAAAGATTTATATCTATACCTAGTTTATATATCTATATAGGTAAATATAACTTTACTATTTTTTATCGGATAACTTTAACCTTTTTAGGGGAGGTTTTATTAGCTCTAGAATTAGGTAATCTAGGCTTAATCACCGATAGAGGAGGTATCTTCTCCATACACTACACTATAGCTTTATTTAAAGTTATAGCTATAATACTATAAGGGATATCCTAGCCGCGGCTAAGTAACTTATTCTCTTACTTAATAAGGCGTATTACTTATAATTCTATATTACGCAACTTAAGAAAGGAGAAGAGCTTATTTCGATAGTCTTACTTTATCCTAGTTTTAGTGACTTATTCGGCTAGGTTATATACTTCAGTAAGGGCCGGATTTACTATTAAGCACTAAGTATAGAGATTATTAATTAGCTTTACCGATAGCTTTAGTACCTTAAAGAATATATAGTAGTATTTAAGTTTTAAATCCAGCTATATAATTAGGAAGCTTTATTCTATCGCTTATAAACCGCGGACCTTTTCTAGAAGTATTATCTAGCGCTATTAGATATAAGAAAAGAACCTTAGTATAGTCTTTAGTATATTTTCTATAAGTCTTACTTTAAAGATAACTTTATTTATAAAGTATAGGGCTATAATTATCTCTTTAGCTTACTATATATAGTAGGCTATATATAATAGAAGTTTAATTCTATACTTAATATTATTATATTTAAAGAGGTAAGTTTAGATATCTATATAAAATATTAATATAAATAATTATTTATACTTTAGAATAAAATAGATACTTACTAAGTAGTAAAGTATAGTAGTATATAGTATTAAATAATAAGTTAATATCTATTTTAAGGGCTTTTACGACTTTCTTAAGTTCTTTATTACTAGTAATATCGACTTCTTCACCTTTATTATTTTCTACTACTATACTTTTATTATCTTCTATTACTACACTTAGAGAGGAATTCTTATATATTAACCCTTAGTCGTCGTTATCTGCGGGAGGAGAGGATAACGGCGACGACTTATTATTATCTATAATTCGCTTTCGTCGCGGCGCTATATTACTAAGTATCTATATTTCGCTAGATTAATTAGTGGGTTAGTTATATAAAGAGAAGATATAATACTTCACTACCCTCTCTAAGGTGAGTTATAAATTTTACTAGGGTTAGCTACAGTGAGGTTACTACTAGTCCCTACTAATTTAACTCCTTAGGTATAATGAAACCGGAGTCCTTAATATTATAGCTATTACTATATATAATACTATAAGACGAGTTAGGTTATTTAGTGATCGTTATTTATTATAAGATTTTTTAATAGACGCCGGGTTAGGCGGTTATTATAGACGGATTATATTATAATTATACTTAGGGTTTAGCGAAGATAAATAATTATTTATACTTAGTTTTAATAGTAGGAAAAGTAATATAAGAGTAGTGCGCCGCACGCTATAGGTTAGTATTAGAGACCTTATACGGTTATATTATAGGGAAGTATATAACTATACTAAATAGGGGTCTAAGGCTAGGATACCTATAGTTATACTTACCTTAGAGCTCTTTTAATATATAGAGGAGAGTAGAATCTCTTTTAATAGGAAAGATATAGGACGAATAATTATTTATCTATAGTGAGAGCTCTAACTTACCTAGGGAGTTAGTAGTGTTATTTAGCGGCGATTATAAATAATTATTTAATCTTAGCTTACCGATTATTTAGGTAAAGTAGAATAAATAATTTTAAATCTTATTTATAGAACGGCGAAGGATAGGATAAAAGTTTATATTTAATTAAGTAGGGATAAAATATTTAAGGACGGGCCGCCGCTAAGACTTTTAAGTATAGTGAATTTTATAGTAGTATAGTATATTATTAATATTACCGCTAAGAGTATAGTAAATTTTATAGTAGTATAGTATATTATTAATATTATCGCTAAGAGTATAGTGAATTTTATAGTAGTATAGTATATTATTTATATTATCACTAAGACTTACTAAGGGGGGAAGGGGGTATAAATAGGATTTAGAATTATTTATATCTAGTGCTGTCTATAGAGTAGTAGTAGCTTTAACTAGTATATAGAAATAGCTTAGTGCTAAAATAAATATTTATTTATCCCTTCCTAACCT
Source organism: Capronia americana (assembly GCA_016110215.1). Classification (NCBI taxonomy): domain Eukaryota; kingdom Fungi; phylum Ascomycota; class Eurotiomycetes; order Chaetothyriales; family Herpotrichiellaceae; genus Capronia; species Capronia americana. The sequence continues at coordinate 11,773 of JADWQD010000040.1, forward strand.
ACTTATATACTACCTAAAGTGCCTCTTATTACCGCTATTTATTTAACTAAGAGACGAATATCTAATCCCTTAATCCCTATACCGGTTTCTCTAGACCGCTTAGTCTACTTATATATCTTTATAGTCGAGACGCTACTTAGATTAATTATTATAATCTTTAAATATATTCTTAGGGATGAACTAGTGTAACGGATATCCATTAGTCAAAAGGACGGGCTCCGCTAATTAGATTTTATTAAGATAAACTAGTAGGTAGCTAACCTCCTATTCATCGTATCTAAGTACCTAGATCGCTTTAAGGATTTTAAGCTTTAGGGCTTTAGGGAATAGTATATCTACTAGGTACTCTATAAATAGAAAAATATATTTTAGTATTTTTAGGGTGGTGGTGCGGTTATTATATATTAATATATATAGTTCTAAATTATCTCTTAAGTAAAGTTTATTTATTAAGAACTATATATAATTTAACTCTAGAAAGTTAAGTAAAGAAGGAGATAGGTGAAGATAGAACGGTTATATAATAATATAGTAAGCGCTCGCGCCCTTAAATAGATTATTACTATTATCGTCGGCTATATTAGCTAAATAAGAGTATATTAGAATAAATAATTATTTATAGGTAATATTACACTATATATAAGATTTAGGTTAGACGCTCACCTAACTAGTAAGTAAAGTTATAACCTCCGTCGGAAAACCTTCTACACCTTAGGTTAAGTTCTTTCCACCTTCCTCTACTATTATTTATTTAGTTAGATATAGTTAATAGTAAGGAGGGGGTGAAAAGGCTCTTACTTTAATAGCGGTTACTAATATTAAAAGAGTTAATTATTATTAAAATAAATAAGATATTAGATTATTTATAGGTAGATAGAGAATATAATAGAGGGGAATATTTATATTAATTAATAAATAGTAATTTATATCTAGTAATATAAATAATTTAAGAGTTTATTTATCTAATAGTAACTTTAACTAGTATATAAAATAGTCTAGTACTATAATAAATATTTATTTATAGCCTTTTATTAAGTACTATATAAAGTACCTCTACTTTAGCGGTCGTTATAGTTTATTACCTTATAAAGGTATATATTATTTCTTTATACTTACCCTAGTTTCTAACGGCTACCTCTACCTATATATATTTACCTATAGCCGAACCGCTATTTAGAATTATAGTTAAACTCTTTATAGATATAGCTATACGGGTTTAAAGACGTAAACTCGCGTAGGGGCACTCCGTTAGTCGTAAGGATAGGGTTTATTAGTTATAGCTCGTTTAAGTAAACTTATAAATAGCCGATAATAAATTTATTATACCCGCGTTCCTATACTTTCTATAGGATCTATAGCTTAACGACTTTTAGGACGGTATATTCAGATATATATATAATAAAGAGGCGAACGTTTAATCTAATATTAATAGTAGTGGTTCTATCGCCCACTATAAATATATATCTTTTTCTTTAGGTTAGTATTATAACTAGATTAGCTAGTGCTTAGGTATATAAGTATTCCGGGTCTAGAAAAATATAGAGTTCCCGGGGAATATAGAAAGGTTATATAGTGCCGCCGAGAGTAGTGTTTTATTTAGTAGGACTCTCGCGGTTGTCGTTACTTATATTAGCTAAATAAGAGTATATTAGAATAAATATTTATTTATATATAATATATCGAATACTTACTAGGGTTATATCCGGCGCTCTCCTAGCTAGTATATAAGTCTACTACTTCCGCGGCTATATATTTATCGCTATAGCTAGGAGTCTCTACTCTATTCTCTAC
>JADWQD010000041.1:0-10148 GCA_016110215.1 Capronia americana
AGAATAAAGCTTCCTAATTATATAGCTAGATCTAAAACTTAAATACTACTATATATTCTTTAAGGTACTAAAGCTATTAATAAAGCTAATTAATAATCTCTATACTTAGTACTTAATAGTAAATCCGGCCCTCACCGAAGTATATAACCTAGCTAAATAAGTTACTAAAACTAGGATAAAGTAAGACTATTAAAATAAGCTCTTCTCCTTTCTCAAGTTACGTAATATAGAATTATAAGTGATACGCCTTATTAAGTAAGAGAATAAGTTACTTAGCCGCGGCTAGGACGTCCCTTACAGTATTATAGCTACGACCTTAAATAAAGCTATAGCGCAGTATACGGAGAAGACACCTCCTCTACTAGTGATTAAGCCTAGATCGCCTAATCCCGGAGCTGATAAAACCTCCCCCGAAAAGGTTAAAGCCATCCGGTAAAAAATAGTAAAGTTATATTTACCTATATAGGTATATAAACTAGGTATAGGTATAAATCTTTTATATTATAAAAAATAAATAAATATTTATATTAATATATAAAGCAGAAATTATCGCCTTTATATATAGTATACCTAATAAAGGTAAGATTAAGTTAAAACTTCTATAATTCGCTATATACTATACACTATAAGTAGTATATTCTATTGTCCCGTATTATTTCTTTAATAAAATCGTCTTTAAGGCTAGGTATATACTTAATAACGAGTCCGATATTCTCCGGGTATACTTTAATCTATAGAAACTTTAAAAAAAAATAAAACCTATTAACCCTAAAGATCTTAAGGTATTACGCGCCGTATATATCACCTTAGACGATAATACTCCTGCGGGATATCGCCTGAAGGTGGTGCGCGGGCTACCCCCGAAATTCACCTTAGACCTCCGGTACTAGTGCGGTAATAGCCTCGCCGCTACTATAGAGGCTAAAGATCTTATATATATAATTAAAGATATACTAGAAAAAGACGTGGATATCTAGATTAAGAAAGACCTAATTACTTTTATCTCTACTCGCTAATATAAGCTGGGCTTATTATACCTTAAGACTACTATAAATATAGTATTCGCTTATACTTAGATAAGAGTATATAGTATACTTAGCGACACTATTAAAGAAGCGCTTTAATATATATAGACTATTAAGGCAGCCTATAGTAGGGACCTATAAACCTTCTAGCAGCGAATAAATAAATATTTATACTAATATATTATAGAACCCGACGCTAATAACGACCTAGTGTAATATAGGGCCCTCGCTTATCTTACACCCGACCTATATAAAGAATACCTAGAGCTAGTACTTAAGGGTAAAGAAGTTAGCTAGTAAGCCTACTCCGATATATATAAGCGCCTATATCTAAGTTCGATATTAGCGAGAGATATTCCGGCCCTCCTTAAATTAATTAATCACGCCGAGATACCTTCCACCTATAGTAAGCGATCCGGCGCCGGCGCTATATAAATAATTATTTATACTAATATATATTAGTTGATCTCTACTTAAAAGATAACGGGGATATAACTACCGTTTCTATACCCGAGTCCATTACCTCAGTAATAAAGAAGGTAATCTAATAAACCGGTGCTAGGTCGGTAAGATAGTACTAATTAATCGACGCGGTTATTAAAGAGGACTAGAGTAAGCCTCCGGATATAGAATATAATATTTTTAAGGCCGCCATCTAAATATACCGAATAAATAGCGTCGCTAATCCCGGGCCGATAGATATTACTAACCTTAATCTAATTAATAATATAGTTAATAAAGACCTAATACTAATAATAATCCGAGAAAACACTATAGCTATTACCTTAATATAGATACTATATTTTAATATTATATAAACTATAAGTTAGCCTTTAGTCTATAAATAATTATTTATACCTAACTTCTATATAGATTAGTGGTCCGGAAGAGTAGCGGCCCCTTATCTCTTCCTACGTCTAGGAACTTAAGAGATCTATAAAGAAGTAGGTCTTCCGTCTTAATAGCGTGTATTATATAACGGCGTCCGTATACTAGTTTAACCTCTAGGCTAGCGTTAAATATACCGCTAAAGTAATAAGCGAATAGGCTAGCGCTAAAATAATCCTATAAGCCCCTATTATTGACTAACTATAGGCTTTATATTAAAAGTATAAGTCTACCCTAGCCGATACACTAGAAGAAGTCCCTATTCTACTATAGGACCCCACCCTAAAATATAGACCGCAGCTTAACTATAGTTTCTATCGCCGATAGGCGCGTATAGAAATATATACCTTAAGTAATATATTAAGTCTAACCCTAAAGACTATTAAGGTAAGTAGCGCACCGCACTTAGATAATAAATAATTATTTATATTAACTTTTAATAGATAGTGATATAGGTCATTAACTTAGTCGACTATAAGAAGGTCCCCCTAAAGTTCTATACTATAGTGCGTGTAAATAAGCGCGATATTACCCGGGTAGACTCTAAGGGTAACTACTATTTACGCCTCTATAACCTCCGCCTATAATAGGAGCGGGAAGAGGAAGAGAATATAAATAAAGATAGTATCCCTAATGTTAATAAGTGATTCTAATCCTTCTATACTAAGCACCTCGCCTAAGCACCTATAAACTCTAAGTAATACCGTATACTTCTCGCTAATTCCGCCTAGCGGAAACTAGTGAACCGCTAGTGTAAGTTTAATTTTAGGCGCGTGATGTTTTATATACACTAGTTTATATAGGCGGCTAGTTTTTATATAGATAAGGTAGGGCTATTCTCCTTTAATAAATAATTATTTAACTCTATAGTAGTGTATAGACTAAGTACTAACTATATCTATATTAGTTTTAGTTAGCTATTATTAAGTCGATATTAAAAACTATTATAAGAGCCCTCGGTCTATATACTAGCGTTATACTCACTAAAGATCTAGACCTATTAGCCTAAGTTAGAGTTCCTAAAGATAACATTAATTCCCTATATATTCTCTTCTTCCCTTACCCTATTAATAATCGCGACGAGTAATTTCCTATAAAGTCTAACTAGTTTATTAATAAAGCGGAAAACTTATAGTATCGAGGGGTATTTTAGTCGGCTAATACTCCTAATAACGGGACTATATTCTTTAAATATCGGCGACCGGAATTTTATTATAATTTAAACTATAAGAAACTTATAGAATTATATACTATTTTATATAAGTCGCGCTACTAAATCCCCTAATACCGCGATATACTCGTATACTATAGTAAGAATAGAAAGATTCTTTATTAACTAGTATATTATATCCTCTACTTTATAAATCCTACCTAGATCGAGCTAGTTAACGCCGATAAATCACGAAGAAATAAAGACCTTATTATCTTAATTTAATAGGGGTATTTTCCGTCTCTAGCTATAGTTAATAATAATAGACTCCCCGACCTTATAGCCGACTAATTTAATAATAATAAGACCGGTGATAAGGAAGACGTTAAGGAAAAGAAAGACGAATATACTATTATTTAATTCTTCTAGAGCCTATATTACTTATTAAAGGATAATATATAGGACTTTAAAGAGGCTAAGGTATAAATATTTATTTATATTATACTTTTCGCCCTAATAGTTATTATCTAGGCGAAAGTTAACTTTAATAAAAAGCGCTTTTATTAGGCTCTTATATAACCCGATTAATAAGTATACCGCGACTACTTTTTCTATATACCGCTTAAGTAACTATTATAGTTAACGATAAGTATCCTTAGCTATAAGCACTTTATAGGCGTTATAGTACTGTTTAAGAACGAGCTAGAAGTATTTATATATTATCGTCGAGTCTCTTTCACTCTATTTATATATTACCGCTAACTAGTGTACTATAGAAGCGCGCGTCGAAGCTTATAGACCTAGATTTAGCCGTAAGCCGCTTTACGTTAAAGCTTAGTCTTACGCGGATATATAGTATCTATATTAACCGAGCCCCCTATTATTATAGAGAGAGAATAGTAAACGCGATTAGATAAGCTATCTATACTAAAGAAGTATATATAGGCCTATATATCCTTTAAGACTATTAAATTATCTTAGACCGCTTAAGAGAGAAGATAAAGAAAGACGATTAACTCTAGAAACTTAATAACTTAAATAATAACGACGCCCTTTTAAAAGGCACCGGCCTTAAAACTATAACCTTAGTAAGTACCCCTACTAAGTATAAATATTTATTTATTATTAAATCTAACTATTACGACCCGGTATAGGATATAGACACTACTAAGGACGAGGCGCGGATTATTATTAACTATAGTATTACGGGACTATAAGAATTAAATATTAATCTTTCCCCTAACGCGGCCCCTAAATAACTCCTCGCTTAACTCCCCCCTCCCCCCGTACTAAATTACCTACCGATATTTTCCTTTAAGGGCGACTCCGACTATAAGGCCCCTAAGGCCGCCTTATAGTCAACACTAAAGGGTAAAAAGAAACGAAAGACTATAGGCAATATATTAAAGGGGAATAAGCGCGCTAAGAAGTAGAGGTGATATAAGAAGAAGGTTAGTGGTGGTTTATTAAATATATATAGGCGTTATAATATAGTGGGTATTACCGTTATATTTGGCTATAACCCTACTAAGGTAAGTAGGTAAGTTATTTTCTCTTTTATTAAGCCTCTTAATATATATTAGGCCACGACCCTACTAAGTATAGTAAGTGAGTTATTTTCTCTTTAGTTAAGTCTCTCGATATATATTAGGCTATAACCCTACTAAGTAAAGTAGGCGAGTTATTTTCTCTTTTATTAAGCCTCTCGATATATATATAGGCGTTATAAAGTAGTAAGCTTTTACTATTATATTAAGTAACGGGCGGTATAGGTAGAGGTATACCGGCTATTACTTCTTATATTAAGCTAATAGTAGTTTAAGTAAATAAATTCTATTCCTTTAGGAAAAATTATATTATTCTATAGCTTTAGCTCTATAAATAATTATTTATTAACCCCTAAAACCCCTATATACTACTTACCTTCTTTCTACTAATCGCTTATTAGGTCGGTTCTTAATAAGGTTAATTTTATATTAGGTATAATCTTATATATACCTTTTATTTAGTTATATATAACTAGTGACTAGAAATACCGCACTACTATATAACCGACTATACATCTTAGGACCGCCCGGTCTCTAGACCACCTCCCTAATAGTATTTAATAAGCGTAGTTATCCTCAGCTTATAAGTTAAGATAATACTACTAATTATCGCCGGGAGTAGGCCCGTCTCCGCCGGAGAGCCTTTAATAAGCGGCGACGTAACTAGTAGTCGAGTACTATACCGTTTATCTATATATAATTATAGTAAGGCGAGGCGATTATTAAGTTTAGTCTTAAGACCGAGTAGCCTCCGCCTATATAACCCGCCGTCGGACTATATATCTAAGGCGTAACTCTTCTTATTAATATACTTAACGTATAAGGATAATAATAATCTATTAAGATTAATAAGTACTATACTTTATATAATAATAATCTAGCCGATAGTAATCCTATCCTTATACTCTTACTTACCGTTAGGTAGCCGATTAATAATCTCGCGCCGTCCCCTCGACTATCGTCCGCGCCTTTAGTCTTAGGGGCTACTTTATTACCTATCCTCCCCCCTACTCTTCAACCTCCTCCCGCACCCTCCCGCTACGGTAATATTTATAGTTAGGTTTACACTCGCCCGGAGCCTAGTTACTTTTAATTAGGCCCTTTATATTCGCCTTTACGCACCGCCCCCGCCGCTAGTCGCTTAAGCCGTTCAGCTAATATACTATCGTCTTACGGTAGTTAAAGTCTATCCGTCCCCCCTTATTAACCGTCCCCTCCACCTAAATATACGGCTATACCTAATCCTCCCACCCCGGCTCCACTCCTAGAGACACCTCCTTTAGACGGTGCCCCCCTCCCCGGGTCTCCTTACCCTAGCGACGGAGTAGAAATATTCGGGGGGGAATTTGAGTCGGAATAATTACACTAGTCTCCTACATCTAATAACCTTAAGGTGTAGGCCGCCCGTAATCTTAACTATACTGTAACCCGGCTATACTAGTAGCTCTAGGGCGGTTTTAACGGCTGCTTAATTACTACCTATATTAAGTAGTATAGCCGTTATATAAATAACTCTAGTATTAACTATATACCCTTAGCCGACCTCTTTATAAATAATAACTTCCTATTAGTTCTTAGGTTAAAGGAGATTCTAAAACCTAAGTAACTATACTATTAGGAGATACCTTAACCTAACTAGTAGCGGGCGAAATTCTATAGTACTCGGCGCGGCTAGCGTCGTCGATATTATTCCCTATATATATATCTTTACGCCGAGGAGATATAAGAGGCTATTCTTAACGTCGCCTTTAATATTAATAGTTTTCTTAGATTCGCTAGTTCACTATATATCGCCCGGTAAGGTATTTAGTACTAACCGGCCGTATAAATTAAGTAAAATATTATTACCGATATATATATTAAATCTAACGTCTTTTATAACGGTAAGGATCTTAATAATACTCTTTACTATATAATAGCTCTTCTCTATAATATCCCCTATTTTCTCCTTAGCCGGCTAGTGAATATCTCTAAAGTGACTATATATATCCTCTTTCTCTATCTCCCTACTCCGCGAGATAATAGTAAGTTTAATATACTTACTCGAGAGTAACTCACCCGGTGGCTCGACTAGGTATTCTATCCCGCCGTCTATTAGAATATACCGGTATATATATCCTAGTACCTAATAATAAGTTATTATTAGGCCTTTACTATTTTATAGGCGTATTAAGTAGAGGGTCGAAAGGTTAAGACCGGTAATTATATAAGTTAATAAAGTATTAGCTACTATCTTTAGCCCGAGTATCTAGCCGATATCTAGGCCGCTATTCTTAACTATATTAATACACCCGGTCTTTAGGACTTTTAAGAATCTTAACTCTTCTTCTCGGCTAAAGGCACTAAGCTTTAATTTAAGACTTCTCCGACCCGCCCGACCCTCCGCTACGCTATAGAGGACTTTTAGCTATACCTCGACCGGATATTTAACTAAGATTTTATTTACTATAAGCGCCTCTATATTAATATTAATAAAGAGATTTATCCTCTAGCGGCCCTCCTTTACTATTAAGCGGTCGGGCTCGACTAAGAGCCTTAAGTCTACCTTTAGCGCTGGTATTACCTTAAATACTATATCCGCGAGATATATAATTAGTGACCTCCGCCCGTTAACGGACTTAGCTAGCGATACTATATTTAAAATATACTATATAACGCGTATACCTTAACTAGTATTACTCCTTAACGGTCTCGCCTCCGCGCCGGGGGACTAATTTACTTATAATTCTATAGCTTAATAAAAGAGGTTTAGGATACTATAAAACTAATACCTTTTAAGAATAATACCCTAAAAGAATTAGCCCTTAATCTACTTATCCTCCGCGGTATTTAGAACTCTCTTAATAGCCGTTATTATTTACTTAATATAGTATATAATATCTACTATATAAGTAAATAGCGAGTATACTATTCTCTTTATGACTTATAATAAAAGTTATTCGGGATCCGTAAAGAATATTAGATTATATAGCCCCTCTTTCTCGCCCTCCTTAACTAACTCTCCCCGGAGCCGTATAATTATCTTAAGATTATTCTCGCTGATAGTCCGTTATATATATAGCCCGTCTAAACCCGTATTTACCTCGACTTTCTCTAGTATAGTGCCGATAAATTTATAACCGGGTTTAAGTACCTCTATATATAGTCTAATTAAGAGCTTATAATATAGGAGTAAATAAAGATAATAGCTATATTCTTATAATATCTCCGCTATATCTTCAGCGGCTATTAGCTCTTATAAGAGTCCGCCCTCTAGTAGAGTCGGCGGGAGGCCCGTTATAATTATAATATCGGTGCCGGACGCCGTTACTAGTTTAGACTAGGGTTCTATAATATATTATCTTAATATAAGTATACTTAGTTTAAACTATATATTAACTAGGCTAAGCTTATCTTTCGTCCTATAGTTATTAACTATATACTTTTTAATAACTTAATTCTCTAGGGACGATATCTACACTATAGCGGGCTTACTTAAAACTTTATCGCCTATATCTAGCTTATTAACTACACCCTTAGTTAGGTTTATAATTTTAGCTAGACCGATAATATTATTATTTATAATCGGCTTCTTAAATAGATAGTATATATTATTCTTTACTAATTTCGGATTAATATATTATCCTCGCTAGATAAGGGCGAGATCCACCCTAACTATTATAAGGAAGCGATAGAAGGGCTCGAACTATTCTCCGTCTAGTACTTTAGTATAATTATAGTGGAGCCGGTATACACTATCTCCGGTAACCGCTCCCTATACGACCCGCCCGTTAAGCTGCGGCGACGCCTCTTTAATTAAGGCGACGGGTAGGAACGAAAGCATTAGGACGCTAAGGACTTTTATATTCTATACTAGCGTGCTGTTAATAGCCTTTACACCCACCTTAATACTAACTATATTATTATCTAGTATTTTTAGTAGCTCTTCTAGCGCGTATTATTCGCCTATTACTAGCTGCTTTCTATTCCCTATCCCGCTGGTCTTCTCTAGTATAGTAAAGATAGTTATAAATGGATATAGTACGTGATCCGACCTATTTATTATAACGCCGTTATTAGACCTCACCTCCTATAAAAGAAATAGGTTTAGGCTAAGAAAAATATATTAAAAGGCTAGCCGCCTATACTCTTTTATAAGATTAATTAGGACGTTAAGTAATAATATAACTAGCTTATAAGGTGAAGTTAAGCTATTATATAGTCCTTATTATAGTTCTATTCTAGAGTAAATTTAGGTCTCGTCTCTTACTGAAAATAAAATTCTATAGGTCTTAGAGCCGCTATACGCTCTATAAAGTAATTACTCTTCTACTATAATATTACTTTATTAGTAGCTATAAATAATTATTTATTATATTTAGTGAAGTAATTACTTATTATATCCTATAAAGTAATTACTCTTTTATTATAATATTACCCTATTAGTAGCTATAAATAATTATTTATAGTATATTTATTTATATTAAATAGGTAATTTATACTACCGCACTGAATATATTTATTAACTATTAAGGGGCTCGCTAGTCCTATCGCTTTATAACTACCCCTTAGTCTAGGCGGATACTTATATCTATACCGCCGTTTTATTTACTTCTCTTCCCCCCTATACCTAGACCTCTACCTTATTCTATAGTCTTTATAGTATATCTTTTATCCTCTAGCTTTAGAATATAAATAACCCTTCCCCTTATAGTGACCGGGTGCTACCTTATTAAGTCTAGTAAATATATAAAAAAGTAGCCGTATTAATATCGGGGCGTATTAAAAGCCCTTAAGGGGCGGCGGCACCGATAGTAGACCTAACCTTATCGCCGGATCGGCCGTATAAGAAGACGGGGCGCGCGGCGCTAACGCCAGTCGACTCGCGTCTAGAGACGGGACCCGGGCGTCGGAGCGTATTATAGGCCGACCCTAATATGCGCTTACTTTAGTCGGCGGGCGCGGTAGCGACACCGGGTTATAGCGACGCCCTAATAAGAGTGATCCTCGTGAATAATTATACGCGTGAGGCGGGTAGGCCGGTGAGTATATTAAGTAGCTCTCCGGCGGTTAAGAGGCCCGTTAATAGCTAGGTAAGAGCGGGCGATAATAGAGCGTCTAGTCCCGATAGCGAGTAGTTTATATCCTAAATACTATATAAGAAAGCGGTGAATATAGTCTCTTCACCGGGATTAAATATTAATAATAGAGCGTTAAGTCCTAATAGCGAGTAGTTTATATCCTAAATACCGTATAAAAAGGCGATAGGTATAGGCCCTCCGCTAATAGTAAATATTAATAATTTAGTAGATAGTATAGCCTTTAGTAAATAAGGGCGTTTTAATAGTAGTAATAAATAAGTAGGTAGAATGACTACTAATAATTATATAAGTATATTAGTAATTAGCGAGGGATATAAAGAGATATTTACTAATAGTAAAGATAAATAACTATTTTTTCTTTATACTATATAGAAATTATCTCTAGATTTAATATAAATAGTTTATTTTAAAGAATAAAATAGATATTTAGTTTAACTATTATAAGAAATAATAAAGT
>JADWQD010000004.1:0-203189 GCA_016110215.1 Capronia americana
TGGTTGTGCTGTTGGGGATGCAGCTGTGAACAGGTTTTGGTGGGGGTGACGTAAGGTGTGCCACTAATTTTGTCACCTGGCTCGCCAGCTACCATTTGGCGTCATTCTTCAAATGACAATAGCTAAGTTTAGTAGCCTCCTCACTTGACTCGGCTCCATCTCCCCAACCACATCCTTTGCCTTTCCCCTTGTCGCGTACGCAGTCATAGGTGCAAAGGACGGCGAAGTCGTTGCACAGGGCCCGCCAAGCAGCGAGTTTCGTGGCGTGGCTTGAACATGGGCCTTTCTGGATTCCCGTATCTGCGGCTTTGAAGTCAAACACGCACGTCCTCCTCCGGAAAGTGTAAAACACGAGGCAGAAATCTACCTTGTCCCTGCGATTCCTCGTTACTCTGGCCAAAATCCTTGCATGTCCAACGATGGCTAAGGTCTTGGTACTTGATCTCAGTGGACACACCATGTCCGTTATTTTATTTCGCCGGGCGTCTCACTCTCATCGGCATGTGACATTGACACGCTAGGATGGAGCCTTATAAGACGTGCCTCGAGCCGCATTCACGGAGTGAGGCGTGAGACCTTCAACTCTTCCACACGCACTCACCGACGCCAAGGTGAGAATAATTTCAGCTGTTCTGAAGTCGCCAGTCGAGGCCCCTTTCATCGTGCCATATAGGGTCAATGGATGAAACCGCCGGCCCCAATGGCCTCACGAGGCTGAAAGAACTAGTTGATAAATTCAAGCCTGATGGTGAATTCTCCGACTTACCGCAGTACAAAGAGCATCCAATCGTTCTAGGTGCGTGTCCACGATTCTATTATGGCCTCGTCTGAGCAGTGACAGTGCCTGGGTTTTCCGGATGGGGGCCACCACTGCTGGGTGCTGTCAACTACTGGGGTGGAGTGGAAGATCTGCCCCGAATGTTGCAAAAGGAGGGTTTTACAGTGATCATTGCAGCCATTGCACCTCTATCATCAAACTGGGAAAGGGCCTGTGAGCTGTATACACAGCTCGTCGCGGGCGAGTATGACCTGACCCCGCTTAATGGCTAGGTGCCAAGCTGAAAAGGTTGCCAGCTTCAGCACAGTGAATCCCGCTACCGGCGAACTTGTCGAGAGGTTTGACCTCGATGTCGACTATGGCGAATATTTCAGTAACTACCCCGGAGTAACCGCACAAACAAGCGGACGTCGCCGGGCCATCCTGCTTCCCGCCAAATCCTGGAAAGATCCGGATTGGAAATGGGGGCCCAAAAAACAAGCACATTTCATTTGCCATTCTCAAGGCGGCAATACAGTCCGCCAAATGATCGCCCTCCTACAAGATGGGTCCTTTCCAGGAAGCAAAGAAGGTAGTGACAAGTGGGCAATTTCAGTGTCGACGTTGGGGACACCATACCAAGGGACCACAATCACAGATGTCATACAAGATCTACTGTCGGTGGGTTGTCCCCAGAATTGAATTCTTTCCAAAGTCTAATCAATAGTACAATAGGACTCGGGAAATGATCCCACAAGGCTTATAGGTAGATTGTTCGCAACATTGTCCTACCGGAAACCCGCTGAAAGAGCATACGATTTGCAACTTGATCACTGGGGTATTTGTCGCAATGGTGGGGAATCCTTCCCAGACATGCGTGCACGATTCGAGCAGACGGAGGGTCCTGTCAGGAAGTGGCTGGATTCCCGACGGAACGCTTTCTACGACAACAGCATCGAGGGTGTCGACGCTCTCCACCAAACGGCCGGGGATCCGTCGCCGCATGTCTGGTATTTGACATTTTCCTTCCATTGCACCAATCCGTTCCCGTCCTGGCCACCTTGGGTCCCGGCTGCGCTCTCAACGTTCCCCATATCAATCTACGACATCATTCAAGCTTCTCTTCGGCATATCCCGGGCGGACATGCAGCTGCGTGGGGGCTTGACCTGATTCGTCAGAGCTTCACCAGCGGCATACTCTTCCCCCTATTTCAGACTCTCGTGACTTTCCATGATTTCCTCAAGTGGTTGACGGCTCATGTCCTCAACAAGTTGTTGGAAGATCAGGACTTCAAGCTCAAGCTGCCGGGCCCTGGCAGGTATGTCCCGCGGAAAGACGTTTTTCCATTGATGTTGCCGACCGTCTACGCAATGGGTGGCTGCGATCCACTCGCAAATCCCACACTTTCAGCCTCGAGGCGGGAAATAATAGGTAACAACTCGAAGGACTGGCTTCTCAACGATGGAATTGTGAACACCAGATCGATGCGTGGGCCTCGCAACGGAGATATCACGGATATATCGGTTTCAAACCCACTTCCGTTGGCGGAGCTTAGACTCGATGAGGACAGGACAAATGTGCGAGGGAAGTATTGGCATTTCGGTGTTACCGGCTATCTTGATCATGCGGACGAGATTGGGGTCTGGATTGATTCAGACACGGTAAGTCTGCGGCGCTCGGCTAAACGCCAGCAGGCACAGAGTAGGAAAGGCTAATTGTGTCCAGGGCGAGAATCTAAAAGACATGTACAAGAATCTTGCGGCGTTGGTCTCAAGGATCCCACCCGCATGAGGTGTACGGACTGCTCGCAAGCGATTCGAGAAGGTGGCAATGCCCAGCTGGCGGTAAAAGTCTAATGCAATTTTGTCGATGGTCTATTCGCATTGCGCAAGATGACGATATTTCCTTTAATCGGGAAATACCCCTTTCTCATGTTCTGTCCCGTCACGAAATGCGGAGTTCACACATGGCGATTGCAATCGTCACCCTCACCGATCCGAGGGATATTACGAACTCCACAGTGAACAATGAGGGAATGACCATAAGCCAATGGACGGATATATTTGGATGCCCGGGTTCGTCGCCGAAACACTGATCCCACGTCGACCAAAACGAAGAACGCGCTGAGTTGTCAGTATGTCCTGCAGGCCAGCAGTCCGAACGGTGGTCTGGGACACAAGATTTACTGGGTTCGCCATCTATGCCTCAAGTGGGAGTTTCGTTTGTTACCGGTAGGGGTTCAGCCTTGCCCGCCGTGTCTGCCACGTAATTGGCGGAACGCCCGCAATGCGTATTACGTGCATACCGGGAACACGAGGGGTGCTGGTCACCCTCGTCAGATTTGCTGACGGGTCCCGTGGTGCTTAAGTCATCGCCATCTAAATGGCCTTGAATGGTAGAGGACAGCCGTTTTGGTGTCTGACTCCATCCGGCGTGCAGCGTGTGCAGACAACAACACGGCCGTGCTCCGAGGACTGGCTAACCCTAGATCTTCCCGATTCGCAACTTCCGCCTGACGTTGTGCATCACGTTTTCCCTTTCAACCTATACAATTACCATCTCTTCTCTGGAAGGATACGAGGCTGACCATACCAACCCGGTGAAGAAGGAAGATTACAATCTGACTGTCACTTTAGGTTCGATGAATGCCTATTCGATGATTTTCAGGTCCTACCCAAGCTGGATTTCAGTCAGGCATACGAGTGAGGCAGGTATAAAGATCCAAGGCAGGGTGGGAATGCGCGCTGTGGTCTGAGAAGGA
Organism: Capronia americana; assembly: GCA_016110215.1. Taxonomy (NCBI): domain Eukaryota; kingdom Fungi; phylum Ascomycota; class Eurotiomycetes; order Chaetothyriales; family Herpotrichiellaceae; genus Capronia; species Capronia americana. The sequence goes on from JADWQD010000004.1 coordinate 3,520, forward strand.
CTCAGCTCTACCAACCCCGATTTCACGTTCTCAAACAATAGCAGGGTCACCACACCATAGCCTGAGTACAGGAGCAAGGAGCCCAAAGACAGCAACTTATACTCAGAGACATGCATTTGCCGTTCGCACCTCTCGCCCTCCTGGCGCTCTGGACGCTTGACGTTTCTGCCGCGGCTTTGCGTGCTCGTGTACGTCCCACACCCTCTCGAGGCGTACATCCACACTCCCGCCCCGTCCCGCGGTCTGGCTTCCACAAGCGAAGCATGTGTTGATTTTACACCTCAGTAACTATACTGACTCGATTCATCTACAGTCCACTCCTCTTCAGGACGACTGCAACTTGCCCGAAGGAGACCCACAAGGCGAAGACTGCAATCTCTCATCTGTCGACGTGGTTGTACGGCGGGTATGTACCTCGTCTCTGTTTCGGGATTCCTTGCGTTTGATTGAACTCGACGTCTTTCTGTCCCGGATGAGCGCATCCTCCTCCTGTTCTCTCTGATAGCGTGTAACCAGCGCTAACGTTCACTCCGTATCCAGTCCACCCCCCTCCAAGACGACTGTAATCTTCCCGAGGGCGACCCGCAAGGCCTAGACTGCAACATCTCCTCCGTGGATGCGATTGCCGCCCTAGTACGTTTTCATTTCGCTTAAACAAACATTCCCCCCTTCGCCCTCCCCGCTTCCCAAGGCCCTAACCACCAACCTACATAGTCTATCACCTAATATCTAACCTCCCCTCCTTTCTAAGTAGCAAGACCTCCCACTCGGCCTGACCTCTATAACCGTTGGCAGGGGCACCACCCCCTCCGGGTCCACCATCTCCCTCACGCTTCCCTACTCCGCGAATCTCAACCCCTCGGGCCCGCTTTCCGGGGCCGGCACCCTCGTCCTCTCCTCGCCTATCAGTTCGGCCAATCTCGTTTCCGGAGACGTATCGCAGTCGTCCGGGGGTGCGTTTTCCGACGCGACCTGCGACTTTTACGCCAGTAGCGCGAGCGTGGCCGGTCTGGTGGCGTGTACGGGTGATGTGGTGGGCAGTGGCAGCACGAACTCGGAGGTCAGTTTGAGTGCGCAGGCCGCGTGTGTGGCGTGTAGTTACACGACGGGGGAGGCTGGGAGTTTTAATGAGTGAGCGAGTGAGTGAGTAACGAGCGAACGAGCGGATGAGCGGGTGAGTGAGTGTTTCGGCTGGTTCGGGATTGTCGTTCTGGTCTCACTGCGGTATTATTAGAGGAGCCTAGCATATGGGATGGCATTGCGTACTGGCATACTGGCATACTGGCATCACATCATTTGCACTGCATTGCATTGCAGGGACTGAGATTGATTCTCACCATCAAAAGCACCGTATCCATTTCCCCCTCGATCAATCGTTTCAATAAACCAAGCGTGTCTCGAGTATTTAAGGCTTTGATTCTTGGTTCTCGATTGGTTCTTGAGTCTCAGTATTGATCCTCGCTTGATTCTCGAATCTTTCCACGCAAACACGAACGTGCTCACTCGCTCACTCACACATACATACGACCTTCTCACCGAATCAATTCCGTGTCCTTCCATTTGACCATCATCCACTCGTTCGAGTTTTTTCCCAGGCGAGCCGCGGTTGCTTATTCGCCATGTGTGGGGTATGAGTCCGCGTGTCTATCTGTATACAGTACATGTACGTAGGATGTCGGGCGTCTAACCAAACTTCCTTAGCAGGACCATCTATAACTTCACTTCCCGGGTCCATACTCGTGTATCTAACTATAACTATAACTCTGCTACTGAGAGTATATATAGTTCATACTTCGCTTGATTAATGGTCATTATATTAGTTTCGTCCAACATGTTACGTGATTACCCATACATCAACTGCATCTCTCGCATTATATACTGTTGTTTAGGCACTTCTGTTCCCGCTCCCTCGCCTCCCTGCTAGTACTGGTACTGGGATAAAGTAGGTACAACTTGTACGTCGAGAATCTAATGCAGCGGAGCTGACAAGGCGGAAAAGTCTGGCCATCGTGTGTGAGAGCGGATTGTCACGAAACTACTCGCTCGTACGATGGACCAACTCCTCGAGGCTAAGAATCGTATATCGGTCTGGGATAGAAGCTTGGTCATATCAGCTGTTTGTTCCGTCACATCGATGGCAGGACTTACGCGAGTAGTTCGTCCTCCCAATCATACACGGCGACCACGTTCTTAAGTAGAGGGTCGCTGATGGAATAGTAATCGGCCGTGGTGGTGGAAACCAGTGTGTAGCAGGCGCCAGTCTCGGGGTCCTGGTCGATCAGGTCGACGGGATCGATGTAGTAGGTTGTGCCGCCTATTGTGACACCAATTGGAACGGTCAGAGTGGCGGTGCTGCAATCAAGTGTCCCGTCATCGTTGACTCCGGTCCAGTAGCTGTTGATCATGTCCGCCGTGTCGTCGGGCACTTCAAAGGCATTCGCGCCGGAGTCCACGATGATCTGGAGGCCAGCGTCAACGGTTGAATCGCCTACCACAAGATTATCGACGTAGATTGAATAGAATGACAGATCAGTGGCGGACTGACTGACGACGTATTGCCAGGGAGCTGTAGTGTAGGTGGAGCTGGCGTTGATGGTCGGGTCGGTAAGGTCGGGCAGCCCGCCAAAGGTCAACACGCCACCGTTGCCGTTGTTGGAGGCATCTCGGGACAGGGCAATACTGAATGCCTTTGCTAGTGGTGGGTCGAATGTATCCACGTTGAACATAGTGTTGACAATGGAACTGTACGGCACACTGTCTCCGGTCCCGGTGTCGTATGCGCTTGTTAGACTTGGAAATCCTAGGCCCAAGATACCAGACTGCTCTGATAGTCCTTGAGCGGGGAACGATGACTGCGACACCGCGTTAGACCAAACATATTGGCTTCAGTGCAGAGCCGGCTTACCATGTTCGGAGCCCCGATGACCTGTTGCGGGATTTCTAACCCACCAACACTGACATCTGCATAGCCAAAAGGGCCTTCCACACATCTCAACGTGTTCTCGGTGGTCTCGCCGTAGCAGGTTAGTTGAACAATGCCATCGATCGGCGAAAACTCCTCCCCAGGAGAGTAGCTTGGCCCGAAGTTGCATTCACTCGCCGCCTCGGAGGTGACGAATCCCTTGGCGTCGACGTAGGATTCGTAGCACTCGAACCCAGTCTGGATGATCCAAGTATCGGAGCTGCCTGTGTCTACCTCGATATTGAATGTCGAACCGCCAATCTCAATGGGGAAGAGGTATTTCTGTTTTTCGTTGTCGATGATGTTGCCGGCGCGCGTGAGGCTCGAGCTGAACTGCGAGACATCGTATCCGCGTCGTCGTAGGCTCTTGGGCTTGTTGGAAAGAGGCCGTTGGACCGAAAGGCAAGTGAAGAGGGGCAGAAGAAGGAGAAGCCTTAATGTCGCCATCCTTGCTGTCGGAGGAAATTGATAGAGCAACTGGGTCGAGCTGGCCACGAGCTAGCAGCGCTTGAGAGCTCATCTCGAGACCACCAGCTTTATAGTGCCCATGATTCTGGGTACAAGCATCTCAGCCAAGATCTCGTGCGTAGTCGGGGGCTGAGGGCCCCCAAAATTGCATCAGGCTGAGCAGGCGATTCTAGAACTCAGCCGTCCTTGCAGACCAGAATGTCTGCGAGACTGCCTTGGACCGCGAACGCTAGCAAAGTTTCAGGCGGTAGGGAATCCCTGCGCCATGTGGAAAGCGAGGCAGCGTGCCGAAATCTACGCGGGGTCGAGAAGCTGGGGCAGAAGGTTAAAGAGCAGGCATCCAAGCAAGAGCAACTGGTTAGCAACGGAAACACGACAACAGCCATCTTCGTCAATCTTGGCCCCAACCGTGGCAAAGAGAGGCAGCAAGCGGACCATTGAAACCAACGGCTGGTGAGGCTGAGAGCGCCGTGATCGAATTCTTCTCGCGGTGCTTGCATTAGAGTGAAATTTAGTGCGAAAGAAGAAGCGAAGTGTGAAGCTTATGCAAGCTTGTCCCAAATCGGATGGACCGCATCAGGCGCCGAGCCTTGGCGGGCTTGGCGACGCTGGCCAATCATCAGTCGTCACTCGAACCGAGGACAGCTTCGTCCTTTCGTGTTCGGATGCCCAGTATTATGTTCTGCCGAGCAGTGTGTGATTTCAGCCCTGTGCACAGAGGTTGGACTAGAGCTCCGCCAACAGCACCAAAGTTCTGGCGGTAGGCAGGAGCCCAACTCCAAGCGCCTCTGTCCTATTCCACTTTAAGATAGTAGTTCATTGTCAACGACGGAATCCCCCATGCAATGAGTCTGTTGGGATCGGTGCCTTTTCGAGTATGTGAGACCAGTATCGAATGGTTTGAAATCGAGTATTGTCCGGCCGAGTTATACGTCCTCGGCGTAATGAAGAGCTCTAGCGCTAGGATCGGTGTTTGGTAACCACCCTGTAGAACGATTGAGGGATTACCGGTTGGAGGATTGCCTACCGGGTAGGCAATGAGGCCCGTTCCAGGCCCTAATAGCCTCCAGAAACGTTTATAAAGGTCTCAAAGATGTCGTCCCGTACTGGTAGGAACCTCTCAAACCGGTTGTCGATGCTGATTTGCATCACTTCGGAGTCAGAGAGAAGTAATGCCGAGCCTTCATCCCATAAAATACGGCATCTTGCTCATGCTTCTATGTCTCTTGATGACATTCCGTCAGCACATACCCCTGGTTGCTGAAGTTGGGCATTCAATCGTTGGTGAGCCGTAAGCTTCCGGAGGGAGCATTTATCTTGCCTCCAAAAGGGCCGCGTAGTCGGCAGCAAATTCTGCGTCTGTCCTTTTCCCATCGGCAGCCCCTGGCCAATTTTCAGGCTCGTAGTCATCAATCTCCTTAAACGCCCCCGTATGCGTATCGTACATCAAGCCAACAACTCTGGTGTCTTTCTTAATCCAGGTGGACTCCCGAAGAATCTTGACGTCCTCTTTGATACTGTCATCGAAATTTCTGAATCGCCTCAGCGTCAACACCGTTTCCGACAAATGGCATAACGATGGCGAACCAAGATAAAGACGTACCCATCTCGAATCTCTCCGAACTTCTCCCCTCTGATGGCTTCCATCTCGTTCTCCGGGACAATCTTCATCAAGTGCTGTCGACACTCTTCATCGGAAACGTGTGACATGCCACAGTCTGGAACGGTGATTAGCGATTTCAAGGATGATGGAGGACTACCCATATCCGGTGAAAACTTGCCAGTGTGATGGATCACAAGGATCGTTGAGCTGTTGAGGATGGCTTGCATGCCTGCAAGCGCCTTGATGGCCAAGGATGCCCGACCTCCGGGAACTCGTATCATCGAGACGACGGGCGCTAACTTCAAAGTTAATCACTTGCGACAGTTGTCTTCTCGCCCAGTGCTTACTATGAGTCCCATCCAGGGCGAGCATCTTGCGCGGGTCGAGACGAGGATCAGAGCAGAGCAGCGCAAGCACTGTCGCTCCGCTTATCATGGCCAGTGGTCGCCGATCGGCCAGATGTGGCGGAGTATGGAAGCCACCACTGTAGCCCTCCAGACGACTACCACGCTCGATCATTTCTCCTAGGAGACCTTGGATCATTTTGGCGGTAAGCACTCTCGGATTGATATCAGGTGACAGAAAGGCTCTTGTGGAACTGAATTCACGTAGTGTCTTAACTATTGCAATCTGTTAAGGAATGGGACGGAAGTGAAGACGGTAAATATATATAAGGAAGATGAGACCAACTGCCCGGGACATCAATGGAGTCTGCCATCTCAACACGTACTCGAAGTGGTCACTAATCCAATGCGAGGCTCAGTGAGTACAGGAGTATCGCAACTGCCAGGGTGCTTCAACCTCCTCTGGAATAGTCAACTTTTCTGCCATGTCGATTCGGCAAATTAGGAAGAAGGTAAGCGATCGGCAATATCGGGAATGAGCTTGAGATAGCTGCCGGGTGTAAGAGGTGGCGGATTTCCTGCCCAAGGACCACTCAGCATGAGAAGGCGGTGTTGCCGGTGGGTATTTTAGTGAATACGAGGCTCGTCGCGCCTCACGACGATTTGAGCGACATTTAGCAAAGGGCGCTGTCGTACTAAAAGCTGGCAGTTGTTATGCTCCACTACGTCCAAAAGAGGAACATTGAGGACGCGATGACCAGGGTTGATCTACCCGATTGGGAAATGCTTCAGCAGAAGAATCGCGGCCTCGAGAGTTGGGTTCTCCTGAACGATGACACATTGCAATTGCTTTACAGCTTACTGATCCAACGATGAACAGTTTTTCGGTAGGAACGGTCTAAAGCATGTGCGGCGAGGCGGGACTTGATGGCAATTCCAACCGTACATCCAGCTATATAAAAGCACCTATAGCATCCTCACGTCTCGCAAATATCGGGTCATTAATTTCAACAATCAGCACGATGATCGATCACGTTGTTGTGAAAGCGTCGAAAGCTCTCTTTGACCAGACGGTCGACTTTTATCAAAAGGCCTTGACTCCTACCGGCTATACGAAAATGCGCGAGAATCCGTCTGTTGCCGTTGGGTTTGGAGAGACAATGCCCGATTTCTGGGTGTTTGCTTCCGACAACCAGAGCAATACAGCCCATGTCGCTCTAAGGGCCAAAGGCTCGTACATACACCTGTCAAGGCTCATACTCAAGCGCCTCATGGGTGAACGAGCTGATTTTATAACTTTAGATCGTCACATGGTGAAGATGTCTTACAACGCAGCTATCGAGGCCGGGGGAACAGATAATGGGAAACCAGGCCTCAGAAAACATATTCATGGGAATTATTATGCCGCTGTATGTCACGAAACAGCGTTGAGATGTGGAGAGCATATAAGCTAATGATGAAGTATAGTTTGTGAAAGATCCAGCAGGGAACAATGTCGAGTTTGTTTGTCATGCTCCGGAACCATAGTGCATAGTGTCAGGCTATGGAACGAGACCAACAATGTCCCTTATCTCAATTCAGATTACATAGTCATATCGCCTCAACAAGCCGCCGAAGGTCAACATTGGGTGCCATTCAACGCAGACTTGCTTCCATCCGCAAATGTTCAAGGTCTCGATTTGCGGATTTCTCTCACGATCTTTGGCTCAGTGCTCCTTACAATGTATTCCCTGTGAGGAACATGCAATGGTCGTCTACGTAGATAGAGAGATGTCTTGAAAGCTATAGGTCAAGGTCTTCTACAGCATTGTCCGTCCGAGTAGGCCGCACCAATGTTGGAATGTTTGTCTTGGCATCACAAATGTCTGCTGTGACCCCCTGGTTATGCTGTCTCTCCACACATCCGCAGAAGTTATGACTGCCTCAGCCAGAGGTAGCTTTTGGATCAGGAGTAAGGAAGCCTGAAGGCCGGAGTGTACCAATTGCTCTTTGTTCAATGAGACGATAAGGCTTGCGCAAAGTTGAGATTCCTCTTCCATCTTCAAAATCTCCATCATTTCCCAGGAATGATACATACAGGTGTTGAGGCGGTTGCAATAGATGGTGCAGACGTAATACAGTATTAGCTGTCTGCTGAGATCAGGATGCGAGGGAAGATCGACTCCCATGATGAACGCAGTCTTGGTAGGCATAAAATATTCGGACCACTCTCGAAGAGATGCTTGGAGATGTCGAGCACGAGAGATGGCCTTGTCTACTGCAGCAGACCCCTGATCTTGACGGTCACAGCAGATGAGCATGGTCATCTCCCTGAAAAGTCGAGGTATCGAGATCAATAACGCCATGAGCGAGACTCCCGTAGGGCTTGTCGCAGGTGGCGTCACATGTCCCTCGAACATTGACCGTAGCACTGCTATCCATTCAGGCTCTTCGAGAAAACAAATTTGGTTGTTGAGTATTGATTCGGTCACCTGCGCGAGGACGGTTCGTAAGTAGCAGAACGCTGTTGGAAAGAATGTCCACTAACAATAGGCCCGACATTGCTCATCAGTAAGCCTTGCTCGAACTGAGTGACAAATCCTTTAGGTCCTCGCATTCTGATCATACAAGCAGTACCGGCCGCGTGTCGTATCCATGCATCTCCTCGATGCGGATTCAGCATCTGGAGAGGAGCGAAAAGTCAGAACAAACACCAGCGACGCAATCGGTGTTAGAAGCGGCTTACTTCGTACAAGGCTAGTATTTGCGTAGCACAGAGTATTTCTACCGTGCATTGGCTCGATACGGAGTCCAGTGCCTTCTGTAGAGTAGAAATCGCCTTCGTGTAGGATGAGAGGGCCAGTAATTCCCACTGCGTGTCAGAAGGGCTGAGGAGGCATCTGGCGCGAGCCACTGCACAGTCTACCGCATTTCGAATGCAGTTGTTCCGACCGTAGTGGAGAGGAACGAATTGGCAGTATGACAAATCTTTCTTCCCAAGGAAATGAGGAAATAATCCAGGATTTTCCAGCAGCCTCCGGCCGGTGAAGCGACCAACTTCGTGCGATGCCAGGATAGACAGGTCGCGGAAATCCAAGTTGCATTGAGCGAGCATCGTCGGAGGTGAGGTTCCGAGGCCTGGATAAAGCGTGGCGAATGGGGGTGGGAGATTGTCATGATGACTGAATTCAGACGATAATCGATGGGTTCGAACGCTCTTGGTCGTGGCATATTGTTTCCGTCTGTTTTCCGGCTCGTCATCAACAATGAAAACAGGTAACTGTCTGCCATTAGGGTGTGGCTTTTTGGGTACCATTTTGCGTCTCAACGCAACATTGCGCATCACGTCTTTCTTCATGAAAGAGCGATTCTCAGAAGGGTTGGATGTCCCACCGTTAATCCACAAAAGGCATGTCGAAGGTGTTTGTTCCATTGCGATCGAGACCGATTCCATCGACAGCGCTCGCTCCAAAACACTGAGGGAGACCTTGCAGAATGGAAGCGCCTATTCAGCACCAGCTTTGGATCTGACTCTGTCATGTGAGAGACGAGCTGGACTGAAGACTGATTTCGGTGCAGAAGACGATACACCGCTTGACCTATCATCCATTCTGGTGTACGTGGAAAGATGTATTTTACCCCTTGCGACCACGAACAGACTAGATACGATTTGCAGGAAAGCCCAAAGCCTACCCGGGCGTTGAGGTTTTCAATCACATTTGTTTACTCTTCGGGCTAGAGACGCTAAAATGACCAGGGTAGGCTTTCCTAGATAGGACTAGGGCAAGCCTAGAGCTCGGAATCCTCCCGTTTCCCCACGCGCTATGCCAAACACAGCATCAAGCGATCTGTTAGTGAGTGGTGAATTACTATTTCACAGTCAAGTGGAAGCTTTTTTTCCTTTGTCCATGCACACCTTGACCCATCATCAATCTAGCAATCACCTTTGCAGGCATCTGGCGTCGCCTGTTCTGACAGAACAATTGATCTCAAGTGGTTTCTGCTGGTTCAGGATGACAGCATCTGCGCCATGACAAAGATGTTCTTGCTTGCCGCTGCGCTGCAATGGTCCGGCTCCGTCAGGGGCAGAACTCCTGAGGTCGAAGTTAGGCCTCAAGTATGCATGGTGCTTCATCTTGCAACAAGGGAGTGATTAAAAATCCGATCGTTTCGAATTAGTCACCAAGCAGCCTCGTCTCCTCAATTGAGTGCTAAGTGAGTAGCGAACTAACCTTGTAGATAATATTGAGACGTCTTTCTGTTTTGGGAAATTTCTAGAAATCGTCCAAAATACGGTCATAGGTTGGAGCGGTTTGGCTGTCGGGATCAACGCCGCCTTTGCAGCCCGAAAGGTATATATTGATATGATTTGGATCTCGCTATGTATTCGACGTGCAACTTGTCTGCTCTCGGACAGGCTGCTTCGAGCGAGTGCCGACCTACTGTACTCAACATGGCGTCCGATCCTGCCGAGCGCAAAGAAGAGGTTGCTGACATCGGCGCACCTGGTCTCCCAGATGAAGTGGTGAGATCTACGTTGGTGAATACTGCGTCCCCTCCTCCCGACGGTGGCATCCAGGCGTGGCTGCAAGTTCTTGGATCCTTCTTCCTCTGGTTCGCCACATTGTGAGCATTCGGAATGTCACTCGAGTCGCCACATACGCTGACTTTAGACAGGGGTATCGTCACCAGTTTCGGACTGTTTCAAGACTACTACAAACAAACCTATCTGAAGGAATACTCGCCGTCGGACATTGCCTGGATTGGAACTGTACAAGGCTTCCTCCTCTTTGGAGCCGGCATCTTCAGCGGTCCACTCTTTGATCGAGGTTATTTGAGGGAACTCTTGATCGCCGGAACGATTTTCATGACTATCGGGCTCCTCACCGCCAGCGTCGCCCGTCACTACCTTTCGATATTCCTGTCCTTCGGTCTCTGCACCGGCGTTGGAATGAGCCTTCTGTTCACGCCGAGCGTAGCTGTGATTGGCACATACTTTACTTCAAAACGGGCGGTCGCGACAGGCTTCTCGGCTGCAGGTGGAGGCGTAGGTATGTTATTCACAACACACACCTGCTTACTCTGAGGAGAGCTAACAGGCCCCAGGGACGGTAGTCTTTACCGTCATCTTCAAGCCGTTGATCAACTCGGTCGGTTTTGGCTGGGCAGTGCGGGTGCTTGCCTTCATTGATCTCGCAAGCCTGCTGATAGCCATCGCCGTCCTCCGTCAGCGACCATCACCGACGAAGCCACGGCGTCTGATCGATCTGTCGGCCTTCAGCACAGCAGCATTTAATACACTCGCATTAGGTTTCTTCCTCATGTTTTGTGGGGCCTATTCTCCCTTCTTCTTTGTCGCCGTGTACGGAGTCGAAGACTTGCGGCTTTCGCAATCCACATCTTACAACATGTTGGCCATCCTTGGAATCGGATCTGCCCTTGGACGCGTTTTCCCGTCCTTCGCGGCGCAACGCTACGGCTCGTTCGCCGCCATCGCGCTTTCAATGCTCATGTGCGGTATGTTGCAATTTGTTTGGGGCGCGGTCCACAATCTTGGCGGACTCGTCTCGTTTAGCCTTTTTTATGGCTTCTTCGGAGGCAGTGTTGCTGGTTTAAGTCCCGTTGTCTGCTTGGAAGTGGTGCCCAGCCTACAACTTGCAGGAACTTGGATTGGAATGTTGCTCTTCCTCGGCTCTATCGGAGTGTTGGTCGGCAATCCTATCGTTGGTGCAATCTTGGCTACCAAGTCCGGATTTGGTGGAGTGCAGGCATTTTCCGGGGCAACGCTCCTGGCCGGAAGTGTGTTAATGATTGTTTCCTGGGAATGCTTGCAGAGGCAGAAAAAGAGTGCCGCCTCTCCATCAAATAGCACATGACACGCACGAGGTCGGCGCACCCTGTCATGAAATTGTACACATAAACGTGGTGGCTGTTCCAACGGCACGGCTGGTCGTGCCAACCTTACATGATTCTCAGGAGCTGACAGTCCGCACAAATCGGAAAGGTCACTCAGTTGCGATGGGAAGACCAGTGATTTGAGTTTCTAGGACTGGAAGATCTCGAGCAGAAGAAATTACTCGTATTGATCGTTCTAGATACAACTTCCCCTTCGTTTGTATATGGATTTGTAGATGATTCTGTGCAGAAATGTGACATTTGATGGGTGGTATGGACATGCACCACTGCCAATCCATGCGTTGCATCGAAAATATGTGGGTTGTCGATCTCAAGCCAATCCTCTATCGCGATGAATATGTTATTCCAGTGACCACCAATGCCAGGCAATGCCAAAATCGATTGCCGAGTTCACAATTTGCGCTCTGTAGTACAGCAACACTTCGAAGTATGTAGTGCCGCTCAAGGAGTTCTGTGATGTTTTCCACCGAACCTAGACAGTCGCCCAAGAGCACGGTCGAGCTAACAAAGAAAATTCTGGAACTTTGCTCATTGCTCAGGCCTTGTGATATCCTACGTGACCACCCACGGCGCGTCCTCACCATGACTTCTCCGTTCGAGGCCATGTTTCATACAGTATTTCGGGGCCGAACACATCGCCATCCTTGCTAATATTCCCATCCATCCAATCAGTTAAAGGTGGACTGCCATGTCATCGTGCGTATTCGAAAATGTCTGGCAGTCGCCAATCACCCATGTACCGTCGAACAGGAAGCCAAAAGCAGCGTTATTTCTCTGCTCCCGCTGATGGCTCAATAGTATAACGTCACGAACATAGATCTAGTGACGGAAGGTGCGGACAGTGATGTTCCGCCGCTTTGTGGGGAGAGTGCTGTTTCGATCAGTGATATCTCGGAAAGCAGAACCTTTATAGAGGCAAACGTAGGTTGGCACTCTTGCCAGAGCCTGCACCTCGTCTATCCTGAGTACTTTTCTGTCATCCGCTGGATTACCTTCTTTTCTGGACTCTTAAGGAAATCCTCTAGAAATTTCAAAATCTCTCGCTGTTCGTCTCCCACACCCATGGAAAGACTTCGGATTCCCCCTGAAGTCCATTCACTCCGCCCAATCCGTCCGACTGTCTCACATCACCCTCCGCAGCATGGTGCTTCTTGAGGAGTTTCACGGCAGCAGGATTGCACGTCCGTCGGGCATAACCCAGCGCTCGTCTGTACTGGCGCGCCCCGTCACCATGCGTTCTTGCCCCAGAATCAAGCAACAGCTGCAGCATGTCGAGGTGACCGCGGGCCGCTGCCTCCTCGAGCGGTGAAAGTGGCGCAAGCCATTTCCCTTGTCGCCTCATGCGCTGGAGCTTACGCAGACCACAACATTTTCCTATACGTGCCCGCGTATTGACATCTGCACCCCAGCGGATAAGCAGGGCGGCCATGTGAACGGAGCCTCCAGCAGCGCAGAAGTGGATCGCGCTCATATTTTCGCGACTCGTTTCATGATCCTCTTTAAGATGAAATGGGACAATACCATCATACTCTGCAGAGATATTCGCGGTTGCACCAGCTTCTAGTAGTATGCGGACCGTGTCGAGGTATCCGCGATACGCTGCGTAACACAGTGCAGACGAATATTCCTTCGAGCTTTTTCCAGAAGCATTCGCACCAGCCTGCAACAAACGTCGTAAGATCTCGGTGGAATCACGCCTCGCGGCTGCTTCCAATGCCGGACACATAAAATCAGAGCCGTTGGTGTTCACTGCTGCACCAGCATCCAGGAGAGTCTGGACGAGGGCAATATTCCCAAGTGATGCTGCCAGGGGTAACAGTGGGCGGCCAATTGTGTCCTCGGTGTTAACACGTGCATTGTGACTCAGCAGAAGCTTCACAATTTCAATGTGTCCTCCGGCGACTGCGATGCAAATCGGCGGTTCAGATGCGTGACCACAGCTGGCTTTCGGATAACATTTGGGACAATTGAAATTGACATCCGCCCCGCCGGCTATCATAAATTGTGCGAGGTCGCATCTGTTTTCAGCGACAGCAAATTGAAGACCATTGCGTTGGAGACGGTAATCAACGAGGGCATTGGGATCCGTTCCCGCAGCAAAGATAATGCGCAGTATAGGCCCACATTGGCCCCGATTGAACTTCAATGCAAAACCCAGCGCACTCAAATCTGGGGAAATTCCGCGTTCGCCTCTTTTCGTCTGGAAGGAGAACTTGCTCTTAGGTGCGGGTAGATCACATCTGACACCAACCTGGACAAGCCGTTGTACTTTCGCATAGTCTTGTGCTCGGATGGCGATTTGAAGAGCAGCACAGCCATAATGAGTACTGCGGGGTGCGGACATTGGCCAACCTAGCAAGGCTTCCAGAAACGCAGCAGGACGGTTGGGCAGGGCCGCCGCCGACAGCGCCCGGGAGTCGTCCGGATCAGAACCCAGTTGCAAGAGCTTGAATACCAAATTCAAGTCCTCCATTGTAACCGCAGCTTCGAGCGCTGTGTCGTTGTCTTCTTCTCCAGGAGGATTGTTGACATCTGCCCCTGATTGCAACAAGACATTGATCAAATCGTGATCCTGAGCTTTGATGGCGTCACAAAGGGCTCCACAAAGGCTGGCATTCGCATCTGGCTTCACCGGGTTCTGTTTAGCAGCAGCATCGAGCAGCATCTGTGTGATGGCCAGGTTCCGAATCCGCACAGCAGCTTGAAGAGGTGTCGTGATGGTGACACCTTGTTTCACAACGGATCCGTTCACATCAGCTCCACCTTGAATGAGCCTCCACACCACTTCAGGGTTTTGAAGCTTCTCGATGACGTGAACTAGAGCTTCTTTAGAGGAAGGAATATCTGCACCGGCTTCTATCAGTCGCTCAAGGATCTCGATCTTTCCGCTCTTGGCTCCTCGGTCAAGGACGGTGAGACCTTCGATGTGAAACTTGTAATGAGGATGCTCTGGTGGGATTACCCAGGCTCCAGCTGAGAGCAAGAGGTCGAGGAGCCCAGCATGGCCGTGTTCAGCAGCAACCTCCAGCGGCGATCTTTCAGAACTTTCGTACTTGACGTTCAATAGATCTGCTAGCACAGAATCACAATAGAACTCTTCGTCGCTTTGTCGATCTGATTTATCATCCCAGTCTTCTCCGAGAAACTTATTTGGTTTTGCGCCAGCTTTCAGTAGCGCTCTCACCAGGTAAGCGTTTCTTTCCGCATCTTTGTGATCAATGGCATCTCGAAGCATCCCATAGCCATGCGGATGACTCAGGCTGCCACATTCCATCTTCCCGATCAGAAAGCAAGCCAATTCCGCGTGACGGCTCCTAATGGCGGCCAGAATCGCATTCTCACTGATTTGTGCACCGTTTTCGAGCAGTGTTGTCACAAAGTCAAGATGACCGCATTTGGCCGAATATTCCAAAGCAGTCCATGATCGGGTATCGCACGATTCGTCAGAATCATCGTCAGACCGTACAAACCATAGACGAGAGTTTGATCGGGCAACTATCTCCGTGTACACGATGCATTTGGGATCAGCTCCACCTGCAAGAAGCATTTTTAGAATTTCATTCCGTCCATCTTGGTCGGATCTGATGTGGAACGACATGGTCAATTTGCGAAGTGCTTCGTCCAGCCACTGTTGTCGATATTTAACATCGGCGAGTGCGGTCAACAAAAGCCTTGTCATCTCGAGATTGCCCTGTCCAGCAGCCACGGCCAAAGCAGAACAGGTATCATGACTTCCACACCGAACCAAATACTCCACCACGTCCAGAAATCCTCCGTAAACGGCGGCAATCAGGGGCGAGGGTATTTCGTTGAGATTGGCGCCTGCATCAACGAGTATTTCGACCACGCTCAATTCTCCCATTTCCGCAGCTAACCATAGGAGAGATTTCGCTACGTTGGAATCCAAAACTTGCCGGTTCGGATCGCATCCAAGTCGCAAGAGTGGCCCAACGATTGACGAGTCTTTCGCACAAATTGCAGAATGAAGAAGAGTTTCCACAAAGTCATGACCAGCAATCTTGTCCCCAGAAACCAGCTCCTTGAGAAAAGCTTGGCTAAGTGAGCTCTTGAGTAGAGGCAGCAAACTCTTCAATTCCTTCGAATTCGGGGGAAGCTGCTTGCTGGTACTTAGTACGAACATATGTCTGAACATGAGATAGTGTTCGAATGTTGATTTTTCCACTCCACAAATTGGCATCGGACTTGAAATCATGTCGAAGGTCGAAAGGAGCGGTTGGATCCGGCTAATGATGTTGCACTCTGCCGAAGCACCGTTTGGCAAGACACCTGTTTTACACCACACGGCAACATGATCACCTGGCGCATCTGTGCCAGAGTAGTTGCATTGGATAAGTTGACTTTCATGTGTCACGGGGACGAGATCGAGGTTTGCTGTACAGCTCGGAGGGTATGTAGATCCGTCAACTTGCTCGAATCTATTCCCCGTCATCCTTGATAAGACTGGACGATACTATGAGCACGTTCTATCACAAGAGGACATAACTTACAAGCTTCCTGCAATATTTTCAGACCAACGAACGTAGGTAGTTTGGTCGCAAACGGTAGAATCCAGCTCAAAGAGTCTTCAATATGGCTCGGTAAGCTTGTGGACATCGACCCGCGTTGCTCAAGCGGGCTGTTGCCAGATATGGCCAGAGGAGTTCTGACTTGGATTTCGGGAGGCATCTGAGGGCTTGGTCCTATAACAATCGGTCAGCCGGTCGCGATAAACAAATGGGTTATCTACCATCTTCAGGGTAGGCTATCATCTTGGGAACATGGCGCCTCAGCTCCTTTTGAATCCTTTTCGAAGATTGTACCGTCCCATTCAAGACCACTTCACTCTCAAGCCCTGCTCGTTTTCGTTTTCGCACCTTCAAGTCTACGTAGCGCCACCTTTCGGCCCCGACATACTTTCTCCATCCCCATTTTTTGAATTGACGCTCGTATTGACCTGCGCTGCAGCGTCTGTGAGACGCGGTTCGACTTTATGACCGAGAACCAACCTTTTGACGAATCCATGGTGGCTTTCCATATGCTTTGCAACAGATTCCTGTGACCAATTCTGATCACGGTACAGGTTGCTGAGCAAGTCCTTGTGAGCGTCCCAACCAGGCGGGATAGAAGTCATCGTGAGGCCCGTCAAAGCCTGCGAGACTAGCGACGATGATGGAAGAAATCGAAGGGAAGTTCAGGAGGATGAATGTAGTGGATCCAGGAGCCATCGCCTTACTATACTCTGGAGTCTGTAAGCATGAGGCTCCCAGGTTAACCGGGCGGTGTACCTTGTCCGAAATCTTGCAGGAGTGGATATCCAGGGCGCAAACCCATCCAGCCATTGATTGGTTGTGACCAATTTCTCGCAGCCACGCTTCGCTGGCCTCTGGCCCTGGAACCGGAATGCGGAGCGGGTTGACCGTTCCAAGCACCCCAGGATCACGCTGATTGGCGATGGCACTCTTGTGTGAGACTGCGGAGCAAGCCACACTGGGTCCCGAGGACCAAATTCTTGTATGCCCCATGGTCGAGTAGCCTGGTGAGTCCTGTCGATGAGAGCAACGGTTGAGATAGGGGTGGCCAAAATATCGAACATCAAATATATCTAGAGCGACAAATCTGCACTGTTCGCCGCAATGATGCGAATGCGGAAGCTGAAGTCCCCATTTTCCAACAGGCGTCTGCGGTGGTCGTAGAGAATGCCTCTCTCCACAGACGCAATTATTGCCATTGTTTCGTTGCTTGTCACGGCTGCACCCATCATCTTCATTCTCGCCAAATATGTTCAGCGAAGATGGGCTCACTCGTCCCCCCATCCCTCAACGCCGCTACTGCCGCAGACCAAAACTGACGTACTCTTTGACCATGTCCGTATCACATCAATCCGTGAGGCGCGGTATCTGCAACGCGAGGACGTCATCTGTAAGAGACATATGCCATAGTTTCATAATCAGCAACTGACCTGGCTTTCAGACAGGCGTTGTTGATCAGAAGCGGAACCACATCAGAATGCATTCTCCTGTCAACGCCGTATTTCAGCGCCAATCATTTGGACTTGACAGAGACATAGAAGCAGTCGGCTGAAAAAGCTGGAGGAGGGGAAGGCCGATTCAAACAAGCAGCAAGGGCGGTCGGGTCGGATTGTGGGAGGGCAGAAGGAAAGCGCTGCTCCAGACGTGCAATACTGTATTTATGCAATTACTGGATGGTGAGAGTGGCAGGCGCTTCTGCGGCGTTTTCGATAACTACCTTCCCGCATAGCGCTGATAGGCACATGTCTTAAGCCACTGACCGGTCGCACAAGCAGCGGTCCGATCATGAAGGTTAAAGGGAGGCTTTGCAGGTAGGCAGGCTAGCATAGTAGAAACTGTTAATAAATACTTCTGGATTCCAGTTCCGGGCAGCTGCAATCCTGTTTACGGACCCGTCTAAACCTGCTAATCTGAGCAGGACGAGCAACACCGGAGCCGAAGCTAAGCAGCGTTACCAAACTTGTCAACGTATACTCGAAATCCCTGTTTCCGGACAAGTGACCCCAAAAGTACACGGCTCCTCGCTTGTGCCCCCTCATGATTTGCCCAAAGTAGACATCGCTTCCTCTACACAGTACTGTGAGCTAAATGTGGTGGGTTGGTGTCGGCCACTAGTGACATGGCGACAACCTTCCAGTCGAAAGGGTGTGTGTGTGCGTGCTCTTTGCCATGCATGAGGCTGGACCGGATCCTCCCTGTTCGGCATAGGATAGTAGAGTTTCAGCCAGCCTCTTGTTGTTGCTGAGAGCCTCAGTGCTGCAAAATACGCTGAGAGCGCGAGACGATATATCGTACTGTGGACTTCGGCATCCCATAGGTTCGGTAATTCTTACGCATCACAAAACTTACTGCAGTGTAGTGTGTTTGCTGCCTGACCGGTCTGCGAGTAATCGACGTTTTAAGACACGAGAGAGCATCAGTTTTAATTTGGTGATCGTCGATTGATGGCGGGGTATCTGGGCTGGAACAGTGAAGGTGGGAGTACTACTTCTTCCTGACCACAGACTGAAAGCGTGCACTGTTCTGGAAGAAGACAGAATCTGGAAGGTCGCATGGCTGATGAGTTCGAACCTCAGGGCCAAACGGGGGGTATGTCGAAAAAAATGGCACGGCCCTAACACGGAGGCGTCCGCTAGGATAATGCCAGGGGTCCGGAGAGAGTCCGGTTGATGGGAAAGTTAAGTTTGGTTCAAATTCATCCAGGTGAGAAATGTATCGAGGACAGAACGATTGCAAGCCGTTCCAAGACTGAACGAAATCCACATTAAATTGCAAAAATTTCTCGTAACCCAACATTAGGATGTCACCAAACTGCTACCTGACGCACCCCGATCTGCAGAGTAGAGCGGCCTCGCCCCGATCTCCTTCAGCCGTGATCTCGGGTCGACCATCTCGTTGCTTGTATAGACCAGAGGTGCGTCCAGAGCGGCCGCCGTGTCGACAGGACTCAAGGTCACTTTGCCCCTCAGACGCCAGAAGCCCCAGAACGTGGGTGTGATCATCAGGATGATCATGGTAGTTACTGCCAACGAGCCTGCCCAATAGCGGTAGACGACCTTGTACCGTAGCACCGGCGCGGTGCGTTCACCAACCACCGTCTGCCATGGGGGAGTGTCATCGTCCATGATGTAGTTGTATTCGTACTGATAGACGCTAGATATGAACATGAGATTCCTGAGACGATCGCGCATTTCGTCCTCGATAAGAGTGTGGTTAAAGACCCGCATGCCGTAGAGGGTGTTGTTGCAGAAGTTCGGATTCGAAACCGAAGTAGGCCCGTAGTTGCTGGTGTCGGTATCGTACGAGATCTTCGCCGTGTCCAGCAGAGCAGTCTCGGCTTGCCTGCCAGTCGCATTGATACTCCAGATGCTTCCATTCCAGCTCCACTCCATCTCGGCATTGAAGACGCTCTGCAGATAATGCGCGACGCCACCGAATGTGCTGCTGGCCGAGTCAACGTCGGATGCTGATTCCAGATAGGACACAAGTGTGTCATTCTCGTAGGTACTGTTGACGTTGAGGCTGACAAGGTTGAATCCGCTGTCATAATCCATGTTCTTTTTGAGGATAGCATGGTCTCCAAGCTGATCGGCAGGGAATAGTTCAAACGGATATGAAATCCGTGCCGCTCGGAATGTGCAGTTGCGCACAAGGTACTGGGCGTCGCAGTCAGGGAGATATTTGAGAACGCTGGAGAAATTGAAGACGTTGGGCGTTTCCACATCCCAATCGATACGAGTGGACAAGACCGTGCGGGTGAAGGTCTGGTTGGGATGATCTTCTGGGTCCATATTATAATGCACGTATGAAGTCGTGCACTCTGGAAAGAAGCCCGGGGCGACGACTCTGCCGGTACAGGTGCCAGAAGTGTCGTCGCCGCCGCATAGCCCCGAGTCAGGAGAATCCGCCCAGTTAAGATATGTGTCGTCCCAGTAAGTACCTTGGTCGCCATCAATCAGCTGCATTGCCGCGCCAAACAGATCGCCATAACGGCTGAACGAGCCCCCAGACAGGTATGCGGAGAATCCGGTTGGCCACTCGTTCACCATGCCGACGTTGATCTGTATGTTAGTGGTGTTGAGCATACTCGGTACAGTGGTGATGGCGTTCTGCAGCAGAAAGCCTTTAAATACAAGCCAGTCAGCGAATAAATCACATTTAGGGCCGTAAGAAGCCATACCGTTGAGGGGGATGGATGCCACGAAAAGAGTTGCCAGCGCGACATAGTTGAATCGTTTCCCTGAAAGGAGGACGGCGGAGAGGCTCTGGCCCATGGACCACATATCATGGATGTCCCGTACGGTTGTGTTCTTCCGAGACGCCATGAACCACCAAGCCGTGGTCACTCCCTCGGAAAGCGCAATGTGGAGGAGAACGCTGTTGCCAGAGAGAATTGCAGACAGCCACGACGCAGGCTTCAAGTATGATTCCTCCTTCTGCACATGCCCGTTAACGACCTTGAGCACGATCCAAGAGAACAGGATCGTCATTCCAGAGAGTATCATGGCGCAAAGACCCAGCCAGGGGACATATTGTGCCTTGGCGACATCTTGAATGTTGACCTCGCCATTATCTGCGGACCAAGGGAAGAACCTAGAAGCCCAAAAGCGCGTTCCATTGAGCATGCGGTCTGAAAGGGGGGGTTTCTGTTCCTGTAGGTCATTTTCGCTGGCAGGTTGAGAGGTTACGGTAACGGCCTCGTCTACACCCATATTGATAATCGATCAGACGAAGAGAAATTTGAGTTGGAGTCGCTTACCACGGAACAAAGGAATTAGAAGCTTGAGGAGAGGCTCTGGGAATCTCGGAGACCAAGACAAACTTTATGCCAATATTCAGAAGCGTCTGGGAGAGCCTGCAGCAGTGTGGCTGTCTGGCTGCGCTGCAACTACCTGGGAGGCTTTGCCATTAAACTGACCATTGTTTCTTCGTCGCCGCCCCTTCTAGAATCGCGTCCGCTCATCTCGCATCGTAGCGCCGAGTGTGGACGTCTTTCCAAGAGACACAAGAGAGATATAGCCATTGTTTTCGAGTCGAGACCAGGTGTGGATAAGCTTGGTGGCTGGCTGATGCAAGTCACATCTTGACAAGAGAACGTGGCCACGCGATCCAGACGATTACGCGAGGCGCGCTACTGATCATTGTGGGTAAATTGACAGAGCGAGCTGCCCAACTCGGACACCTTTATGCAGCCACGTCGAGTGCCACCGGATGGAGCGGCCGGAGGAGCATTTTCAGGGGCCAGACGTGAGGCAAAAGTACACATGAGTTCAGGCAAGGTCTCCTGAAGGTTTATGCTGTACGAGGAGAGAGGAAGAACAGAAGAGAATACGAATCCTCGATTTGCGTTCGGGAGAGCAACACCAAGCCCTTGGCTCTCTTGGACGCCACGAGGCTGAGACGTCTGCCATGAACGGAGATGGGCGTCTTTCGTGTGGGAAATGGTTTGGCATCTGCTGCTGCTAATGATACTATTTGTGACCTCCTTTGCCATCCTTCTTGATGAACTGCTCTGTCCGCATGGCGTTTGCGCTTTGACGATCGTTTATGATTGACTAGATTTGAAAGGTATTCGCGATCCAACTCGGCTAGAAATAATAGACCAAGACCGTGGCCGCATTTGACGCGATAGCAAACAGCGGGACAGACTTGTACGAGTATAGAGCGCACTCTGGGCGGAATTGAGCAATGGGTGAATACACGGCTTTCTTCTACGGTAGGTTTTCATGGTCGTGTGGACTGGGCCTGGACTGACAAGATGGTGACAGGAACGCTCATGGCGCCGGGCGTCCTCCACCGTGTCATCCACGGCACACACACCCCTGAGAAATGGCAACAAGACCTCATCACCGCCCGGCCCGCAATGCTGCAGCACTACCGTCGGCATAAAGTCCGGCATCATGATTACCCTGCCATCGTCCCCCACAAAGGCTCACGAGTAAGGGGAAGTCTGGTCACCGGACTGAACGAGCAGGACATTCGTCGCTTGGACATCTTTGAAGGGTCCATGTACAAGAGAGACGTGGTAAAGGTACAAATTCTGAAGGATGTCGAGTTGGATCAAGCTGCTCCTGAAGGCGATGAGAAGGAGACGGCCGTGGCAGAAGAAGTCGAAGCACACACGTACGTCTGGCTTGAGGACAGTGAAGAGACGTTGGACCCCAACGAGTGGGACTTTGAGGCATTCAAGCGAGACAAGATGCATGTGTGGATGGGCCTTGAAGACGATAACAGCGTGGAGGTGGACGAGGGGTTCGCGGACGTGGACGCTGCAACCGCGGCATGGGCCGAAGTTTACGAGGAGAAGAAAGCCGCAGAGCGGAATGGTACCAAGAAGAAGGGACACGATCCAACGGGTGGGAGAGGCACAAATGGGCACATCACGCGGCAGCTGCAACAGGAAGCCTCCCAGTAGAAGGATAGAAAGGAGAAGTGACATTAGACAAGTAGTTTCGTAGCCCATGCTAAGCTCTCAAGAGAACACGCTATACACACCAACCCTGAAGCAAAGCACCCGAAGCAAGAATTGCCGGAACCCTTGCCTCATTCGTTGCAACGCACGCCCGTCTGATTGAAGGACTGGGAGACCTAGCGACGGCCATGGCTCCTCACCGCGCTGCCCTGCATTTGCTCCAGTTCTTGCTCGAGTTGCTTGATGGCAGCATGAGTAGCCTCCAGATCTTTGTTGAGACGGTCTCTTTCCCCGATCAGCTTCTGCTCCCAGGCCCTGAAGCGTTGTTCCTCCACCTTGACCTGCTCAGTGAACCTCTTCCTGAGAGCCTCCTCTTCTTCCTTGAACTTGGGGTTGTCCAGTTTTCTTGGTCTGGCCTCGCCAAATTTCCTCGTCTCCATCTGCTGAGCACGGTAGGCTTCGTAGTGATTCTCCTCAGTAGTGTGAATGAGATCGAGCATGTGAGTTCGGATCAGGATGGATCGCAGCTTCTTAAAGTCACAGTGTTCCTCGTTCTCCACCTCAGCGACACCCCAAGCATATTGCCTGCCCTTGACGATGCGGCCATCAGAGGTCTTCACGTCCTTCTCACTGCCAATCACGGCAAATGGCATGGCTGCCATAAGGGCACGGGCGTGCTGTGCAGCGGCCTCGTCGTCGTCTTCAATAGGTGGCTGGTAGATCTTGATGCCTTGGGCTTCGATGACATTTCGAATGCGGTGCTTGAATCGGGCCAGGTCGGCAGGGGACAGAGTATCAGCCTTGGCAACGACGGGAATCAGATTGACACGTGTACACAGACGCTTCATGACTTCAATGTCAAGAGGCTTCAGGGTGTGGCCGGTAGGACGGATGAAGTAGAGGCAGGCATGGACACGGAGATCGATCTTGTCATTTCGCTTGGGTTGCTGTTCTTGCAACATGTATGATTCGTGTTGGTCGTCGAGGAATTCGATAATGGGCATCCATGAGTCGCGGTTGTTGACATAGTCGCCGAAGCCAGGTGTATCAATGACAGTGAGACGGACTGCAAAATGTGAGCGACGGTCCAACATAGCACTGGTGATATGTACCCTTGAAGAATTTCTCTTCCAACTCAGCCTTGGTGATTTCGATCTCGACTGTCTTGTCAACTTGCTTTGCATGGCGTCTCTTGTGGTCTTGATAGTTCTTGATGGTTGTGGAAAAGAGGGTGTTGATGAAGGTAGTCTTGCCCAGGCCCGATTCGCCGGCCACCTAGCACGATGGTAATTAGCAATCGTGATGCGCGCTGAGTGTAAATGCGATCTTACCATGATGGTGAAAGCGGCTCCTCTCTTTGCGACAATTTTGTGTCGCTGGTTGGGCAGATTGGCAATGCCAATGGGCGACGCCGATTCTGCTGCTGCTGCTGCTGGTGGAGGTGCCATCTTGATGACCAAACTCAAGAGAAACTAGACTGCGGCCGCGACAAGCACAAGAGGTGATGCGAGTGAGAGTGAGGTTGAAGAAACCACGACGACGAGGTGGAGGTGGGTGAGTGAGTGACAGCGTGGTTAGGGGTTTCCTCAATTGTTTCGACCACAAAAAGTGCAGAAGTCGCGCCCCTGAAACGCCAACTTTCCTTGGTGCCTTCCCCACAACCTTAAAGGCCGCCTTGCCCTAAATGAACTAGTGTCGGGGAAAACAATGATCGCTCCGACAACTTTTTTCCAGGTCGCAGTTGGAAAATTGCATTCATTTTGCGCCGACTTGGAGCATACAATCATGGTAGGATGAAGACGGAATTCAAAGTATGTGTGACATTTGACACAGCTAAGCTCAGTGTACTAACGGACTGGGCAGTTCTCTAACCTCCTGGGCACCGTCTATGGTCGAGGGAATCTGCTCTTCACACCCGATGGCAACTCGCTTCTCTCGCCGGTGGGCAATCGGGTAACAGTGTTCAACCTCACGAAGAATACCAGCTATACTCTACCTTTTGCTCATCGGAGGAACATCACCCACCTAGACCTTTCGCCCGATGGCAACCTTCTTCTGACCATTGACGAGGATGGCCGAGCAATTTTGTCCATCTTTCCGAGACGACTTGCAATCTACCACTTTTCATTCAAGTCCCCCGTCACCTCGTTAGCCTTCTCACCCGATTGTCGTCACTTTGTTGTTGGGATCGGGCGCAAAATACAAGCATGGAGGACTCCCACCACACCGGGCGGATCTGCGGACGGCAACCTCGAATTTGCGCCTTTTGTCCTGCACCGAGAATACGGCGGTCATTTTGATGAAGTCAGACATCTGAGCTGGTCAGGCGATTCTCGTTTCTTTCTCAGTGCTTCTAAAGATCTGACAGCTCGGATATGGAGTTTGGATCCCGAAGAAGGCTTCAATCCCACTGTGCTTTCTGGCCACAGACAGCAGGTCAGAAACGTCTGGTTTTCCGCAGACCAGGAATCAATATACACTGTCAGCGAAGACGGGGCTTTGTTCCGCTGGGAATATCAATTAAGCCAACCGGAGGATCACGAAGACCCGACGGATACTGGCGATGAAAGGTGGCGGATTGTGCAGAGAGAATATTTCATGCAGAACGCCAAACTGAGATGTGCTTGCTACCATCCCTCAACCAACCTCCTGACGGTATGTTTTGATAATGGACTATTCTCCTTGTATGAGATTCCATCCTTTTCCAACATTCACAGTCTCTCAATGGCATCCTCGCCCATCTCGGCGGTGGCTGTCAACCAAACAGGGGAATGGCTGGCTTTAGGCTCCTCCAGAACCGGTCAATTGCTTGTGTGGGAACATGCATCCGAGTCAAACATCCTCAAGCAATCCTCCCACCTCGATGCCATGACGACCCTGACCTATTCCCCTGACTCTACCCGCATCATTACTGGAGCTGACGACGGCCGCATCAAAATCTGGGATGTCTCCTCCGGCTTTCACATCGCAACATTTACCGAACATACCTCTGCTGTGACCGCATCGGCTTACTCCAGGAGAGGCAACATTCTCTTCACCTCATCTCTGGATGGATCTGTGCGAGCCTGGGATATGCTCAGATACCGTAACTTCAGGACTTTCACTGCCCCCCAAAGACTATCCTTCTCCTGTCTAGCAATTGACTCGTCTGCCGAGGTGGTCTGTGCCGCATCTCATGACTCTTTTGACATCCATCTATGGTCAGTACAGACTGGAGCTCTTCTCGACCAACTCGCCGGACACGAAGGACCAATCTCAACACTGGCTTTTACTCCGGATGGGCGATACCTTGTCTCTGGTTCATGGGATCATACGATTCGGATATGGTCCGTCTTCGACCGGTCCCAAACCTCAGAATCATTGCAACTCATGTCCGACCTGTTGTGCGTTGCAATCCGACCCGATTCGGCGCAAATTGCAGCTTCTACTTTAGATGGATCTCTCACGTTCTGGAACCTCAACACTTCCATCCAAGAATCTGGCGTCGATGGTCGTCGCGACGTCAGTGGAGGACGTACCTTAAGCTCCCGCCGAACGGCAGCATCAACTCCAGGGACAAAGTCATTCAACTCGATCACCTATTCTGCAGATGGCAGCTGTCTCCTTGCTGCCGGAAATAGCAAGTACATATGCCTTTACTCCATCAGTACTCTGACTTTGATCAAAAAATTCACCGTCTCAATCAACTTAAGCTTGGACGGGACGCAAGAGTTCCTTAATTCCGCAGCCATAATGTCGAATGGCTTGCCAAGCAATATGATCGACACAGAAGGAGAAGCCAGCGATCTTGAAGATCGCATCGATCGAAGTTTGCCAGGTGTGAAACGTGGGAGAGATGCAACGGCCAGGACTCTCAGACCAGAAGTAAGGGTCACTGACATTGAATTTGCGCCTACGGGGAGAAGCTTCTGTGCCGCAAGTACGGAAGGCCTTCTGATCTACAGCTTGGATGACGTCGGAACCGACGACTTTGACCCCTTCGATCTTGACATTGAGGTCACGCCGCAGAATATCCGAGCTCTCCTCGCACAGCCGGAGCCGGAAGTTCTCAAGGCTCTGGTTATGGCATTCAGACTAAACGACAAGCCTTTGCTGAGGCAAACGTACGAATCGGTGCCATTTGAGACCATCCCCTTAGTTGTGCGCGGACTGCCAAGGGTGTATCTTGGCCGACTGTTGATGCTTGTAGCGCAGCAAATGGAGAATAGTCCTCACCTCGAATTCGCACTTCGCTGGCTCGGAGAAATATTGAGCATCCATGGTCGGTACGTCAAAGACAAACACGGCAGCTTTGCGGCCGAGCTTCGCGCTGTTCTCCGAGGCGTGGACGGCATAGGCAGGACAGTTCGAAGTCTCAGTGAGCGAAATGCGTTTGAGATCGAGTTTCTGTGTCACGGCACTGATGGGCAAAGTAAATCTGCATCTCATCCGTTAGGCGAAAGTGGCCATCCGACAAGCAATGGCATCACGCATGGTGATGGCAGCGAACAGGAATGGATTGGACTGGACTAAAGCTAACCGAGCCTGAAGCTTTGTTGATTTTCAAAGCTGGCTTTATTCCTGACGCCGTGGCGCTGGATTGGATCTATCCTGGGTGCGTGTGAAGTGTAACAGGCACCGCAGCTCCACTTGACCTCACTTCACTTCAAAGCACTTCAATGTCTCCGCAATCAAAACATTTCAAAGATCCTGAACCCAACTGCTTCTTCACGCGACCCACAGCAGCACAGATCACTCCCGCGCTCTATGTCTTTAGAGACTATGACCGAACCAAAGTGCTTTTCAGAAGCCGACATTCATCAATTCATGTCAAAAGTTGCCGTAAGTCTTGACATGGGACCAGACGTCAAAGCCTCGAATCCCTCCAAGGAACAAGCAGCGCCCATGAACCAAGAACCAGCAAATCCCAGTGCTCATAGGCTCATCGATTACTGCCAATGGTGTGGCTGGAGCGACTACAAGGAAAATATGACAAAGCATCTGGCTGGGTGTGCGTGGAAACAGGCAGGGCGTTCCATGCCGATCTAATGATACTACGCTGATGGGCTTTCGCAGCCTTGACGCGTGAGTGTGCTCGTTTACAAGTATGCCTCCAACAGGGCTAATAGGATGAAAGCCCAAGTTAGTGTGGCAGTGCTGACCGAGATGTGCAGACACCAAGATTCCGAATCCACTCTTCCAGAAACCCTTTTCAAATAAAGCGAAGCTGCGCGACGCTGGTCTGATTCCCTCCTTATTCCCCACTTAGCAAGCACCAGAAGGCGTGAGCATCAATCTGGGGATGAGTTAGCAACGGATACATTTCACCAGTATACAACTGGTTGCAGATCAGGCCATGACCGTTGGAGGACGACTGGACATATTGGATGGTTCATCGAGCCAGCACAAGTGGCTACTGCCTTCCAGTTGTCGCAGGGATGCAGGCAGACGCGCAAGGGTAGATCTGCAGAAAGATTTTCGACCTTCGTAGACGAATCCCTGCTGAATCGTCAGGCATGCGAAGTAATAAGCATTCAACAACAATCCATGCACTCATCCATCAAAGCGAGCTCTCAGGTTCTGGTGGCCAGGGCTGCGCTTGCATGGTCTCTACTTTAAAGGATCCGACTGCACAACGTCCTTCTTGCCTCCAGTGACAGTTCCATTCTCAGATTTCGGGCACGCACCTCAAGCTGGACTTGGCGGGAGTCAATCAGCGAACTGAACCGTCCCAAGCAGAACCACGTAGCACCCCTCCAGATCGGTCCCTCCGCGCCGACAGTCCTCGTCATGGGCATTTGCTGTTCTCGAGGCTGTTGCCCCTTTTGCCCCAGAGCGCGCTAGTGCCTTGGCATCGAAGTACTTTTCATTCTCCAGCGTCGCGGATTGTCCTTCTTTCAAAACACTATAGAGACTGCTAATGACTCGTAGCTGTGAAGACCTGACATTCGGAAGACCTTTCGTTCCGTGGAGGCAATTCAATTTCGTTTGACAGCCAGCAGGCCGTCGTAAAGCGGCCATGACCCATTTTCCGAGGCACCGACCATGCGGGCTCCGTCTTCCCCTCGACGCAACGTGGAAATCGGAAGATGAGTACGTTCAATCGGTACTCACCTTCGCAACGACCTCGGACCTATTCCGCAATCTCTGCGGCGGTGTACATATTCTAGACTTCCTGACCCGGGAGCCCGACCTCTACACCACGGTCCTGCCTCGAGAATGGCGCGACTGGTTCGAGCTGGTCGACACTGAACGAGTTCTCGATCTCCTCATGCGCGATGATCTGTCCAAGTACTCCGATAGAATTTTAGAAGACTCAGAGAAGACGAAGCCACTCCCCCCAGCAAGTCTGATAGACTATATCTCCACGATCCGGAAACTTAGCCTCCAACGAACATTCACACCGCCTTCGGACAACATCTCAGGACTACCACCGCACGTCGTCGTTGGGATGAAGACCAAGAAGATCCACGAAGTGACCAACTTCGCTGCGTATGTGGGCCAGTTGTGCGATGAGCTCTCGTCCCAACATCATCCAGACCAAGAGCCGCTGACTGTGGTTGATTTCGGATCGGGCCAGAATTACTTGGGCCGGACACTAGCCTCGCCGCCGTACAACAAACAGGTCATCGCGATTGAAAAGAGACACCACAATATCACGGGCGCGAAGAGTATGGACGTCCACGCCAAATTGGCAAAAAAGGAGAAAATCATGCGTAACAAGAAGGAGTGGAAACGCCAGCTTGGGCTTAGCAACAGCAGCAAGAATGGGAATGCAGGGTTGGTGGCGGCGCCGGTCGAGATTTCGCCCTCCGAGTCTCTCTCGGGAGATGTGTCGACTCCTACTACGGCGCTGGATCCGAGCATGGCAGAGGCGAATATTGTGGGCATTGAATTCGAGCCAGGGAAAGGCAGCATGACGTACATTGAGCATGACATTCAAGACGGACATCTGGAGGATGTTATATATCCTGCAACGCATCCTCTGGCTCCCCGCCAGATACGAGAGACACAAGATCAAGCCAGAGACCTTCCCGACTGTTGTTCGGCAGCAAGACACGAACGCGGCATTGGCACTGCCACGGAACAGGACGAACCCGCCTCAAACCACGGCACGTTAATAACTGGCCCACCGTCCTCCCCATCCCACCCGCCCTCGGTAGTAATCTCGCTCCATTCGTGCGGCAACCTCACGCACCACGCGCTGCGCTCCCTCGTGCTCACGCCGTCGATCCGCGCCTGCGCCGTCATCGGGTGCTGCTACAACCTGCTCACCGAACGGCTAGGCCCGCAAACGTACAAACTGCCGCAACTCCGCCCGAACCACCCCCGCCTCGCCGCTACGGGGGGCGCATACGACCCGCACGGCTTCCCGATGTCGAAGACGCTCGAGGATTTCGCACCCCTCGATTCCGATCCCGAGGCAGAGATTACTGGGACAGACACGCGACGCAAGGGGGTACGTCTCAACATCACAGCGCGCATGATGGCCGTGCAAGCGCCTCACAACTGGGGTCCCATCGACAGCGAGATGTTCTTCCGCCGCCACTTCTACCGCACGCTCCTGCAGAAGATGCTCCTCGACGTGGGCGTCGTCAAGCAGTGTCCCGACCCAGGCATGCCCACGCAGGTCGCCGGCGGGAGCGTCACGGGCCGCGACGACCAGGGCACGCCGCTCATCGTGGGATCGCTGCGCAAGGCCTGTTTCGCGACCTTCCGCGCGTACGTGCGCGGCGCGCTGGCCAAGCTGCGCGACGACCCCATCGACGGCGCGACGATCGCGCACCTCACGCGCCATCTGACCGACGAGGTGGTCGCCGCGTATGAAGCCCGCTATGGATATGCGAAGAAACACCTCGCCGTGATATGGAGTCTCATGGCGTTTAGCGCGGGCGTGGTCGAGAGCATCATCGTCACGGACCGGTGGCTGTTCTTGAGGGAGCAGGACTGTGTGCGGGATGCGTGGGTGGATATCGTATTTGATTATGCTTTGAGTCCGAGGAATTTTGTCGTCGTTGGGGTCAAGAAGAATGAGCAGGAGGAGGAATAAACTTGGAGGTTGTTTGCTTCGTATATGGCCAAAAGGATCTATGCAACTGTCTGACTGGCTGACTGACTGCCAGAATCTAGGATGGCATGAGAACCATGATCTATTTGTTTCCTTCTCCTGGTGCTCCCACGATATACTTCTCCAGAGTCTGTTCCATGGCATGCAATACTGAAGACATAAGCGCCGATGTGCCGACGAGTTGCAGTCTAGATGTGGAAGATGACACTTCAACCAGTGTCAAAGTCTTTCGATTCCTCCCGATCTTGCGCTACTGGTCATGACTCCTCATCCAGCTTGTTCGCGAGGACGCCTTCACCACGTCAAAAACTGTCTCAACTCCTCTCACAACTTTGTGATGGGCGTCACACCCTCCAGAAATCCGCCCTTGACGACCGCCGTGATCAACTGGTTGGCAATGGCCGTTGGAGGAGGCAACCTTAGATTCCCTTCCTTATATCCCTCTGGCGCGTCGTCACCCAATCCACTGGTCCCGTAAATCAATGCCTCTTGGATTTCCTCCAGGGTGAACCATTTGGCGATTTCCAGTTCTGGGTCGAATTCCAGCCTGATCGCTTCGTCCTCAGGTGAGGCGACTTGCGCGATCGCCCCGATCATCAGGTTGGCTGGATACGGCCAGGGTTGCGTGGAGTGAACCAGGACCCGCGACAGTCTGACACCGGATTCCTCCCAGACCTCGCGGCGGACGGCGTCTTCAACGGACTCGGCTGGTTCGATGAAACCCGCGAGAGTCGAGAACCAATTGGGCGGCCACCGTCTCTGGCGCCCGAGGAGGAGACGCTTGCTGTCGTGGCTGAGCACCGCCACGATGACGGTCGGATCAGTTCGGGGGAATGTGAGGTTCGAAAGCGTCGTTCTCGTCGAGCAGGGTTCTCGCTCCGGCGGTGTCTCAGCCTTGTCTACCGGCGGACAGACTCGTTTTGCCCCGCCATGGACGGAGAAGGTCTTGTGCCCGCAGGTGCCACAAAAGGTGTTGCGGGAATTCCAGTCCAGATAGTGCCGGCCTTGGGCATATTCCGCGGCTGAAGGCGAATCAGTCTCTCTATATCAAGAAATCGTCGGGGGAGATGTGTCCCCACTCACCGACATCAGCAGGAAAACTCATGGCTCTCATGCCTTCACTGAACTTGAACCCGTCCGCCACAAATTTCTCGGTCAATTCATTGGCCTCCTTCTCGAAGGTCTTCTTGGGCGTGATATCCACGGCCCAGTGCGGCGCACCCGTGAAATTCTTGTACGAGTATCCATCCTTGACTTTTTCGTCCAGTCCCAAAAACACTAGCTGAGGGTAATCTATCCGCGAGTCAAAGTCGGCGACGATCTCCTTTTCAGTTCTGTCAAATGGATTGGTGGGGAGGATCGATTTGAGGTCATCCAGCGTGGCATAATGGATTTCGGTCGGCGATTTTATCAGCGGCGAGAGTGTCTTAAAGACGAGGAATCTCGTGGAGGGATGGGAGAATGCGCCGGCGAGGAAGGTGTTGTCGTCGCGCAGGAAGGATACTCGGTTGATGGGCGAGCCTGGTCCGGTCAGTGGGGGTTTCTGGGCTTTGGGTTGTTGTTGTGATATCTATCGCGCGCACACACACACCTCCGAAGTAATTCGTGACCTCTTTACCGAACTTTCGACCCAGCGCAGAGTCTTGGTCGAGATGCGCTGGATGGGGCAGCTCGGGTTGGGGAGGGGCAGGCATTTTGCTGATTTCGAGGATGATATGCGGAGCGCGAACAGCTGAGTGGGCAAGTCTACATCCGAAGCAACGTGGGAGAAGAAGTCTAGAGTTTGTCCCTATGGCGGTTTTGATCATAAACCCTGCGAGAAAGATTGGTGATACGACGACGGGAGGATGAGAAATGCAACGGCGCCCAGCAAGACGTAAGTATTATTTTGTGGAGTCCTGGTCTGTACGATGTGTACTCGTACCTGGCTTGGATTGTGTGCTTCTCCGTGCCTCAATCACAACCCCTCGATTACATGATCGCAGCAATGGAAATCTGTGCCTCGGGAGTGAAAAGGCGTTTCACAATGCATTGCGTTATCGGAAGTGTGGGCGAAGTGAGATGAGGGGACGCATCTAGGCATCTCTACCCCGCACCGGCGTCGGCCTTCGATGTTCTTCCGCTCCGCCCCCGGGGGTAGCGGAAACCATAGTCGTTTTGGGACGACAGGAGTGATTCAGTCTCGGCTAGGAAGCGTGGGATTTGATACTGGGAGGCTGTTTCAGCGTCATTCATGCTGCTGCTGCTTCGAGCCCGCATGACATGTCGGTCCATCTCTTTCTTGAACGCCTGAAGATCTCTGATTTCTTGGAGTAGCAGCTGAAGCATATTGTGGGTTTGCTGGTCGTTGACGAGGATATCTTCTTGTATGCGGTCGGCGGTGTTGACCGACTGAAATGTGCAGATGCTGGATAAGAACTAGTCAGTACTGGAGGCCGGTGTCCAGTGGGGAAAGCGTACAAGCTAGCAGTGTTGAGGGCAAGTAGGCAAGTATTGTTGTGCCCTTCGATCTGTCCCCGAAGCATGCCCACTTCTTTCTCCTTGAATACCCAGTTCGTTGCGCTCCACTTCCCAACACTTGACCCGACTCCCCCTCAGAACCCACAGCATCGTGGATGATAAGCGCAAGGCTGCGAAAATCACGGATACAGTTTGTGACCACAGCCTCGAGAGTGTCCGAAATGTTCTCGATGAGGACATGCGACCGGACACGGTCAGATTGCAGCATCGACTCGATAGACCCGAGGGTAAGATAGAGAGGCCTTTGAGATCATTTGTGATGCTCGCGATATGGGACGGCGTGGAGCCAATGGTGGTGATCAAATCGTAGATCTCTTTGTTGAACTTGTAAGTGTTAGTCACAAGTGCAACAACCCCAACTGCAATCGACAGAGGCTCCGGCATGGCATCAATGGAAGGGACTTGGCATCTAGAGCATTCAGCAAGACTAGAACGAAGAAAAGCAACAACATCACGTTCCGCTAGGACAAATCTGCTGAAAGATGTGCTGCGAGATATTGCTCGTCTTCGGCTGTTGCCAACTCAAAGACCACAACGTCGGGGACATTGTAACCGGGCGTGGAGGGCGAAGCAAGACAGGGCTGGTCACCGCCGCATCATGCAAGTGCGGCTGCGATGCCCTTTGTTGGCGACGAGGCCAGGAGGTCTGGTTGCGAACTAAATAGCCCAGTGTTGGAGCGAGCCCGAATCGTGCCTTGGACTTGCGACATTATTGCCTTTGACCCGGCAGATGAATGGCTGTACAATCTCATGAAGCTGCCCATCGACTGTAGATAGTGAGAATGAGTGCCAGGCTTTGTAAATCTGCGCCATCGATGATCCAAAGAAGCAGCAAAAGGGCGAAACTATCTAAGAAAAGCCGCGTCCGGTTTAGGCGGCCTGCCGCTTTTGACGGGTATAAGAACCCCCCGTCTCCCCCTCTCTTCCAACCTGCTGTCCCCCTTTCTCACCTTCGTCCACCCTGACGCACCTTGTCGTGCTTTACTTTGATACCGCCTGAGTCCTTCGCCTGCCGCCCCCCATCGTCGATTCTCCTCTCGGGTCCTGCAAAGTCCGCCTCGGCGCCCGGAGTTCTCCCCTTCCGGCTCCTTCAAAGTCTCCCTCGTCTTTTCGAGTGCGCCTCGATCAGCCTCCCAATCCTCGATCTTCGCGGGCCCCTCAACACTTTCGAGGGGGACTCGTTTCGGCCCCGGCCCCGGCCCCCGGCGGTGTGCCCCATATGTCTATGGCGCAATCAGAGCCTGTAACTCCGGATGGCCAGCAAGGATGGACCGCCAACTGTGGAACACGATTCCTCCAGCAGCCGAACCGCTCTCAGCCCTACTCGTCGCGAGCGAAAACGGGCGAGTGACCGAATATCTCAACAAGGGACGCGGGCGAGGACCAAGGCATATATTGAGCACCTCGAGAACACAACGGCAAGACTGACAGAGGCGCTCGGGGGCAACGGTGCTGCTGTTTCCGAACAAATGGCGCAACGGTATGGCGAGATTGAGGGATTGAAGGGCGTGATTGCACGGATTGCGAAGATTGCCAATGGGGCGATGGGCTTCACTTATGCCAGCACAGAACCCGACATTCAGAACCGGTCATCGAAAGATATATCCCACTCCAGTCTGCATGGGATGGCACGTGCGAGCCCAGCGGCAACTGTGCCTGCTGGATATTGTGGCTGTTTTGCTCCGGAGACATTCCCACCGGTCCCGCATACCAATCAGGAGACACTGAAGAAGATCTACCCCACGATTAACCTCAAATGTAGCAACAAAGACCGCGATTATTTCGGTGCGCTCAATCATGCTTTGGTGACGATCGAGAGCAACCACGCACGCCACCTGTTTTCCGGCCCACACGTTGACGATGACACCAGTATTAGGGCGGTATTACACGGCTGGGATGCTGCAAGAGCCAAAAATCCCTTTGATGTTGGATGGCAATTACTTCAGATCCTAGATGAAGGTCTCTTCTTCAGAAGTGGATCGGTAGAGCGGATGGCCATTTTGCGGATCATGAGAGCAATGCTGATGGTACTGATGCGAGGTTCCGCTTGGTGTACTCCTGCTGAACCAGGCAATAGACCAAGATCAATTCCCATCTTCCACCCGACAGAAAACCCCCTTCCTTCATGAATCCCAGGTAGATATCTCCCGCTCCTCATCTTACCCTTCGCTGACGGAAACCAGTCCTTTGCAGGCGCAGGTCAGCCACCCGAGGCTGATCGACTATTTCGTGTGGTGAGTTCGCCCGAGGAGCGTCAGATTTCTTCTCTCCACCTCATCTAACCGCGCAATAGGCCCGAAGTTCGTGACTATTTGATCATTAGTGGCATCAGCTACGCGCCCGAGAGTTTGGCGGCTCAATTCGCCGTCGACATTGGCTTCAAATGGCCATTCACCCTTCGAGACACGTGCACATATCAGCCATCAACGGGAGTGTACGCATTTTCCAAACACTTTACGGAGGCATGCGAAAGTCTGGAATCATGGTATTTCAAATCGCCCATTATGTCAATCCACCTTCCTCTATCGCCAGACAAGTCCGCAACGGGTTTGGAGGACGACTGGACGGGAACTCTACCCCGGTCCTGCAACCTGCCTTCCGAGACACTCCAACAAGCTGACTCTTGGGATGGTGCTTGGGAGGGAATCATGCCGACAGAGAACCTCTAGTTCTCGCGGGTATTGGACTCTAGGCTATATTTCCCCGAGCATGTGCCTAACACCAGTGTCATGGTGAGCCCGATCACCCATGCTGACGTCCGCGATTTCGTGTCTTGGGCTCACGATGAACGCGGCATGTCTGGTGCGGAGAATGAATTGCGACTTGTCTCCTTTTCGTTCGCAATTTGGACCGTACGTCATTGCCATAAACACCGCCACTGCATCTGCCGCTGAACTCGACACTCTGAACCAGCTGCCAATCTTTGTAGAGTGAGACGACGCACAATCTCCGAATTTGGGGGTCATGGTCGTTGTAGGCGGTGATCGACCATTCCGGCGTGCAACGGCAACAGATAAAACGGGCTGCGGAGGGTCCAAGGCCCAGACTTCCGACCTCGGGGCGGTGTATACCTCGGTGGGAGATGTGGCTCCGGATTTTGAAGGAGAAAGCGAGAGCAACGGAAATTATCTCATGGGCATTCTACCTGATGCTTGCGTCAGATCTATTCATGAGTATCCCGCGGAAGATGGAAGCAATGTACACTGGAGCAACAGAACCTGGCTGTTCACAGCACGATGAAGCATTTTGCCCCCGTCCCCCAGCCGAGATGGATACATGAGCCATCTCCCCGTTTACTCCAGTCATTCTGCCCCGGATGTCGAGGCCGAGGTGAGAATGTGCCTGAATTAGCGGCACGCTTAATGATCCGTTTGTTTGGTATGTACCTGGGGACCTTGGTCACAGTGGGACTTGGAAAGACTGACTCGGTGATCGACATTAATTTACCTCGTACGTCAATGACCATTGGCCACTTCTCTACAAACCCTTAAGCCTTGTCCTTCCCTTGTTCCTCGCTAAAGGCTAGGCCCTCTAGAAACTCTTACTAGTACGAATACGTGGCGGCAGAACCAGACAACTTCGCTCACAATCAACACCATTACTACTTTCTCGTTCTAACACTTGGGAATAGACGAGCAAGGAAGCAATTTCGCCAGGGCGTTGGGCCTCCATTCCGCGAGCGGTGGACTCCATCCATCCGAGTCAGATTCTAATCCTGACTTCAAGCGACAGGGAACTTTGCAAGGTTCTCTGCATTGTTTCTCAATCATCAAGTCTGGAGATCCTGATGTTCGTATGCTAGCATCGCGTACACTTGCATTGCATCCTTGGATTGTTCACATATAAACAGAGGTAGGTCCATCACGAAGGATACAGTGACTCCAGACATCAAATCACCACGCTCGTTTCAATCTCACTCGTTCACGTCTGCTCTTGCTTTCTGATACACTCGTTTCCCCCCACGCATTCTTTGCACCAATCGACAAACACACCCGACCATGAAAAATCTCATCCTGAGTCTGTCATGCGTGTTCCTCGCGCTGGCTCGCCGGGGCAGCGCCCAATGCCCAGCGGAGTCGCTCTCATTCTCTCCGATCCTCTATGCAGGCCCGAGCGAGGTTCAGTTCACCTCTTGTGACAGCGGAGCAGACGGCCCTCGGGTCTTTCCGATCAACGCGACAACATTTGACTGGTGGTATTTCGACGCGGTTTCAGACGACGGCACCCAGGCGCTCACCGTTATCTTCTTCACATCTTCTTTCCTCGGATTCAGCTTCGACCTCCTGAACGCGATCGACCCGTTGAACGTCTACATTTTTGCCAATACTGGGTCAGGAATACCCATCTCGTTTCCCGTCGCTGCCACTTCGGTGACGGTCGACACAGTCGGCGACGGCGCTACGGGTGACTGGGTTGGAAGTGGAATCAGTTTCCAGGGAGCCCCTGATTTGAGCACGTATACCCTCACATTCGACAAGACGCTACTCAACTTGGGCATCGAGGGAACTTTCACCTTGAAAACCGTAAGGGCTACACCCCCTTCCCCTATCGCTCTTGAATGCCTTTAGCTAACTCGGAACAAACTCAGCGCGGGCCAGGGCACTACGTTTGTGGTCCCTTGGAGGGAGGCCAGCCGGAGGAAGTGCTACCTCATGTCGGCTGGGTGAATGTCATGCCAGCCGCCGATGCTGAGGTGGACGTGAAGGTACTGGGCACGCCATTAAAATTCTCCGGGAATGGCTATCATGACAAGGTGTGTTTTCAACCTATTCGACACGGGGGGTCTCCCCTCCCCTCGTGCGTATCCTGGTCGAGATTTACGAGACTCTGACGAGATGATGTTTGATATCAGAACTGGGGCGATGTCCCATTCATCTCTGCACTACACAGCTGGTACTGGGGCCACGGAACATTCGGCGACTACAACATCGTCTTCTTCGATATGCTCGACCCCAACAACGAAGAAAAAGTCGGCGGCTACGTGTTGAAGGACGGCGAAGTCGTGGGCTCGACCTGCACCACGGGCTTGAAAGTGCGCCCGGTCGGAACGCCGTATCCCCCGACCTTGCTCACCGCCAATCCCACTCAGCTAACCATCAACATGACCCTCAATGACGGCAGCACCTTGAACGCCATCGTGACGGAAAAAGCCACCCAGATAGATATCGGACTCTATACACGGTGGATCGGCGACATCACAGGCACTGTGAACGGCGTCACCACGTCTGGCAGCGCACTGTGGGAGCAGTTCAAGACCCAAGTCTAAATCAATGACGCTGTGATCACCTGCTTTGGCCCTCGCGACCGAACGCCTGGCATTTGCGCATCAATGGAGACCTGTGCGTCAGACATGAGGGAACTTTGTGAAAATCGAACCCACAGTTTCTAGGAATTCTTTTTTTGTTCTTGGACAGGCCTCGGGGTTTATAGTTGGTTGATTCATGTAACAGGAGGAGCATATTTCACCAAAACCCTTCAAGTATCAAATTGGGCTAAACCCTTCGAGTTTCCGGTTGGTACGGGTCCCTGGCGTCGCTCTCCCCCGGTCTCTTTTGAAGGATCAGTTTGGAGTACGAAGCCCGCTCTGCTTCTGTCCTGCTTGAGAACAATTACAGGACCTGGAAAATCCATCAAACATGAGCAAGGACTCACTGATAGAATACTGAGATAAGGGGGAGATGGTTTGTGTAAGAATATATACTTGCAATGTTTTTTCACAAATGCCTGAAGAAGGACAAAATTCACGGGAGTCCAGGTGGTATCGGCCTGAAGCCGGCCTTGAAGAATCTCGAAACATCTCCCGACGCAACAGGTGTCACTGCCCGCAGGACGCTTGTCTACGTATGCTCACTCCTGGAAGGTAGATCAAGTTGTCCATGCTCGATTCCAGAAGCGCAAACGAGGCCACCCATTTCCCACACCCTGTCCCATTCCCGGATACAACATCCTCCACGTCCAGGACACCGTTTTCCCAAATGTCCACAACCCAATAAGAGAGATAACTGCCACGAAAACCAACGTGATAAAGACTCTTCGTTCTGCCGTCCAAAACACCTTGGGCCTCTTATCTTCCACCATACCAGCGACCTGATCTTTCGAATCAGTCTCGAACTTGGGAACGTATTTGAATTCGAATATGGTCAAGCTCTCCAAGCCTGTGTCCGGGGACTTGAGCACTGACCAGACAGTCCGACGGAAGGACTTGATCCGGAGTCTATCGAGTGGTGGGATCGCCCGACACGTGTAACTGGTGATCATAAACAGGAGGCACTGGCCAGCGGTAAGCATCCGATAGTAGCGACCTGGGCGACCAAGTCCCAGCGCGTCGGCGAGCTTGTCCCCGTTTAGCCAGCGTGCATTGGCTTCTAGGTACGAGCGGCTCGCGTAAGAAGGAGGTGTGTTCTCCAACGACGAGATAATATTGTTGGCGTGCAACCTGGACGTCGCCGACGGTCCGTATTCATAGCAATACAGCGATTCCATGATCGCCTTGGCCTTTGCGGGCGTGGAGAAAAACTCTGTCGGAGTGCCCATGTAGTAGCCCACGAGCCGCCAA
Source organism: Capronia americana (assembly GCA_016110215.1). Lineage (NCBI taxonomy): Eukaryota > Fungi > Ascomycota > Eurotiomycetes > Chaetothyriales > Herpotrichiellaceae > Capronia > Capronia americana. The sequence continues at coordinate 42,856 of JADWQD010000004.1, forward strand.
AGGGCCAAGTAATCCAGAATCTCCTGCTGACGGAGGAAGATGCCCTGACGAGGCAACGACTGCCAGATGACAGTGGCAGAGAAGACCGCGATGGTGCCGATGCAATCCAAATCGTTGACCGGGACGCCGCACTTCTCTACCGAGAAGTAGGCAGGGTGACGAGACGCGATTTGCAGGATGCGTTGGCGGACGGTGGCGTGTAAGAATCGAACCCGAAGACAGCTCGCGAAGCCATCGCCGCCCGGTCTGATGGAAGCGAGGTCGTTTGTACATTCCAGAATGAATTGAGTCGTCTCCAGCAGTCGACGCCAAACGGTTTTGATGCTAAATCCGCCGGTCCGGGCAAGAACCTCTGTCACCCTGCTGCTGGCCGTACCTCCCAGGAGGGATTGGTAGGTCAGGCCGGTGAGGTTCGCCTCCCCGTATCTGTAGAACACATCCTGGCCTCGGGCAATTTGGTCCCAGTCCACCCATTCAGGGATGGTGTTCACTTGGTCCCAGAGCTGTTGGAGCTTGTCGTTTTCATGATGATGGCTGCAGAAGAGCGCGTAGAGGTCTCTCTTGCCCTGGGATTGACGAAGAGGAGCCTCGCCCTTTCCTTCACTTCGATCTTCAGAGGGCGGCAGCTCGTTCAGGATCCTAACACATTCTTCTGCAAGTGTATCACACGTGTACTTAAGATGATTGTATTGTTGTGGTGCCTGGTGATGGTCGGTCCACCGGAAACGGTAGCCCCAGGCTTCTCTCATTCTGTGCGCAGGCAGGGACGATGCAGTGCTCGTCGTCATGTGGGCAGTGGCGAGTCGGGCTTTCTAAGACCGACAGTTGCTAACCTTTCACTGGACACGAATGTCTGTCGTAGGTATCGGGACACGAGAGAAATATCGAGTATGCTATCTCGCCCGCGTCAAACTGTCCATCTTTATGTCTAGTGGCCGAGCTTCAATGGAGGGAAATCAACTGGCGAGCTCGATGCGGACAGGCAGGTCTCAAGTGAGGTCCTAGGCATCCGAGTCTACAATCTCGCCGGATGCCCAATACTGTTCAAATCCGCCGCCTCTGGCTGATTCACATAAACCGTGTCAGCAAAGCATCGCCCCGCACGGGGTACCGAGACCCTGGATCTGCCAGGCCTTCAATGCAAGAGGGGCGCTGCTTGTGTTTGACTTGTTGAAATACTCGCTATCGCTGTCAAGCCGATAGGGTGAGGCTAGCGGAGTCAACAAGTCGTGGTCAAAGTGCGCAAGCGATGGGCGTGAGTGGGCCATTTGTTTCATTTTCCAACTGCTAATTGGGAAACAGCATCCACGATCCCCAAGAACAGGATTCGTTCAATTAATATGCTAACGGGATCCCAAGGTCTTTCCTCTCATGCTGACAAACCACTCCAGTGCTTGATTCTAACAATGTCACCTGGATACACGCACAGAGAGTCAGATTCCCATCGCTGCAATGGTGGAGAAGAGGCATGTGAATGGGGAACAACCCAGACATGGAGTGGGACTTGGGAACACCTCACCGGGCCCAAGCCGTCGACGTCCTGATGCGAGTGGCTGGCGTTTTCTGAGGCAATTCGCACCTTGGATAGGACCGTCAGGTTAACCGAGTCAAGTTGTCCCATCCTTTCCGTGTACTTGCTCTCTCACGATGTTCCGCGAGATTTTACAGCGATTCGGAAACAGCTTGACTAGACCCGCATACGCCTCTAATCATGCACAGAGACGTCGCCTGGTTATATGGGGGAAAGCCGGGGCGCGCCTGGATCTATATGTTCGAAATCCCGGGAGATTGCTCGTCGTTGTTCAGCAAATATCACAAATGTTTTGGACATTTCAGACATTTCCTGCTCTCTGCACTTCACTACTCCTATCATCTAGAGATTTTGGTCACCGTTCATCAATGGAGAAAACAACGGCAACCCACCTGGATTCCAGAGCTCCGTCTTCGGAGCAGGTAGAAACCGCCAAAATGAAGATCGAGGCTCTGCGCGTTGACACGGACGACAACGCCCATGCTGTGAAAGGTGATGACTCCGATGGGACAATCGAATGGACTGGGAAACATATTATCGCCTCTCTATCCCTCGCTGGGTTATACGTCGGTATATCATTGTCCCGGAGTCGAATGAAAGAAAGAGGGAAATCAGAGAGTGACTAACGTTCCAAAGGCGCCCAACTCCCTCTCTACTTTGTCGGGGGTTCCCTTACGTTCATAACAAGAGACATAGGATCACCCAGCAAGGTCTCCTGGCTTCCGGTGGCCAATACTCTGGCGATTGCCTCGATTGCTCCATTTGTTGGATACCTGCAGGATATTTTGGGACGGCGCTACATGTCTCTGATTGGAGGTGTGGCTATTATGATTGGAATTATCCTCATTGGAACCTCCCACGCGTTTGGCCAGGCGGTGACTGGCATGTCATTCGCCGGGGCGGGCGGTGCGATTGGCGAGCTCACGGCGCTTGCTGGGTAAACAATGCCCATCATGTACCGTGACTAGTGTGCCGGCTGACAGTATTGCGTCTCAGAACTGCAGAACTCGTTCCGGTCAAACAACGGGGGCTCTATCTAGGTCTCGTTACTTTTTTCGTGGTCCCTTTTGTGCCCTATGTCATGTTTAGCCAGCTCCTGGGCACCTACCACACTTGGAGATGGGGAATGTGGATCTCACTGTCAGTAGGACAGACAACGAACAGACGGACACCGTTCCAAGCTAACATTCAAAGCAGGATCTACAATGGTGTTTGCTTTGTGGGTCTCGCTCTGACCTACTTTCCGCGGGCGACCAGGAGAGGTGGTGGAGCCACCAAAATGCAGATTCTGAAGAGCATTGACTACGTGGGCGGCCTCTTGTCAATCATCGGGCTAACTCTTTTGTAAGTGGTGCAATGTCCACCGTGAGTCTATCAACTAACGGACTTGACAGCCTCGTGGCTCTCCAGGCGGGCGGCTACTCACATTCCTGGTCGTCTGCTTACGTTCTGTGCAACCTTCTAATTGGCATCGCACTCGTCTTCACCTTCGTCGTGTGGGAGTATAAATTTGCTCGACATGCCATGGTCCCACGCGAGCTTTTCCAAGGCCAGCATATCGTCGCGGTCCTTCCTGGTGGCGTTCGTCGGCGGAATGAACTTCTATTCGTCCCTCAACTTCTTTCCGCTGGAGGCGTCGACCGTCTTTCCACCGGATCCTGTACAGGTCGGGTTGAAGGGACTCGCCGCTGCCATTGGTGTGACTTGCGGCGCTACCGTTGTGAACGCGGCGTTGTCATGGTTGAAAGGATACAATCGAGAACTCCTGGTCGGTTCATGTGTTCTGATGACAGCATTCGGTGGAGCTTTGGCAAGTGTGACTCCAGACACCCCCGGCAGGCTGTATGGGTTCGCGGTCCTGTCTGGCATCGGAATCGGGGGTGTCCTTGTGCCAGCTGCCACCATTGCCATCACCGTTGCGTAAGTGGAGGCCTGAGAGTGCTCATCCAGCGCATATTCACATTGATACCTAACAGCAGCCCAGGCCCGACGAATTGATTGCCACCTGTGTGGCACTGTCGCTGTCCATCCGTGTGGTTGGAGGCTCCATCGGCTACAGCATCTATTACAACATCTTCTACCACAAGCTCGCCGCGCAACTTCCAATAAAAGTCGCCGAGGCAGCAATTCGAGCCGGCCTGCCCATCGCATCGGCAAAAGCCTTCGTGGAGGCATTCATCTTGGACCCCGCTGCCGCAGCCGAAATCCCTGGCGTCACACCGGCCGTGTTGGAAGCAGCTGCTATTGGGGCCCGCTGGGGTTATGCCTATGCCCTCAAGTTCGTGTGGTATACCAGTATTGCTTTCGGGGTCTGTGCGACCATTGCCTGCCTCTTCCTCGGCAATATCAAGAAATACATGACTAACCGCATTGCTGCTCGAATTATCCATTGAATCGGGAGGAAGGAAAGGGGAAGAAAGACCAAATGGCTCAGGCAGACCTCCAGAACCGCTCAGGGAGTGCTCAGGGATCAATAAGGTGAGCCGAGGGTGAGGATAACGGCGAGTCGCTAATCGGAAGGAAACAGGATCGACGGGGGTTAGTACATTCCAAGCAACGATCAAATCCAGTCTCCCAAACCGTTGAATCTTCGTCTCCACCGAATCTAGGGCGAGGAGAAGTTTGCTACTATAAAACCCTTGGGCTTGCCGCGAGGCATTTCCCTATTGATCCAGTATTGCAAGAAGTGTGGCCGAGGGAGAGGGTTCAAGAGCGGATCATCGAATCCCTCGAACGCTTCTCCGTCCGACGGCTTTGAAAGCTATTCATTTGCGCGATGATTGACATGGCGCCGGTTGCAGCTGGGTCTGCTGCACCAATTAAACCGGGGAAGGCCAATCTAGCCTATGTGGTGCGCTTTTCTGCTCATGGATGCTCAGCATCACATGTATCCCCAAGACATCGCTTCGCAGAGTTGACCAAAATATACAGTAAGGAGTTGAGCCTCACTATTTCGCGTTGGGTGATGAAAATCAAAAACATGACATGTCACACACAGTATTCCGTACCGTGTATCCCTATCCCAGCCCTGCGTCCGACTCCATGGGAGAGGCTTCAAATCTTGGGTATGCCCACATCAGCTGCCGTTGAGGCGCCTTCCTGCTTTTTGTCATGTTGAAATATCATCAGAACGCCGCCCATTGGTGCAGTCACTTCTTGTGCTATTGTGTCGTGTTCTAGTCTCATGTCATGTCGTCCCACTACTTGCCTCGATTCAGCAAGCTCAAGAACTCCTCCCTCGTTTTGGCGGAACTCCTCATCGCGCCAAGCATGCAGCTGGTGGTTGTGCTGCTGGAGGTCTTCTGGACACCTCGCATGACCATACACAAATGGCTTGATTCCATCACGACAGCAACACCCTGAGGTTTCAGGACCTCGGCGATGGCTAGGGCGACTTGCTTGGTCAGGCGCTCCTGCACTTGCAGTCTCCGTGAGAACATCTCGGCCAGCCTGGCCAGTTTCGACAGTCCCAGCACACGCCGGTTGGGTATGTACCCTATGTGCATTTTGCCGATGAACGGAACCATGTGATGTTCACAGAGACTGAAGACCTCGATGTCCTTGACAATAACCAGTTCGTCGTGATCCTCGTGGAATACTGCGCCATTCACTAAATCTCGCACGTTCTCCTCGTAGCCCTTGGTGAAGTACATCAGCGCCTTAGCATATCGCTGTGGCGTGTCCCTCAGCCCCTCACGGTCCGGGTCTTCACCTATACACTCAAATATGGTCCGCACTGCGTCGGCTAGCTTGTCGAGCCGGACCTGTGCTTCTTCAGGGGTTTGTTCCAGGCGTTGTCGCGTGCCGATGCATGGCCAGGACAGGCCGTCAAAGTCGACGGCCGGGCTCTGCGTGTAAGGGCTGGCCGGGCGGGACAGTGTCGAGGCCGGCGGCGTGGGCGGGGCTTCGTCTCTTTCGTCCCGAGCGGGTGTATGTAGTTGTGAAGGACGCTTTGAGTCTTGCTGTTCTCGTTCCTGCTGTTTTGACGTGTTCTCCAGCCCAAGCCATGATGTGCCCGCGGGCATGGTGCCTTGTTGTGTGGTCTGCGCCTCTGCGGTGAGGTCTATCGTCTTCCGCCGTCCATAGGTCGACTGTATTGAGGTATGGAGGTTCTCGCGCTCCTGAGCGCGGGTTTTGGTGGGCTGCGAGCTCTTTAGAGGAGATGAGCCATTCAACAAGTATGAAGGCACGGCCGAGCGAGGTTTGGGCTTGAGAGGCGGAGGCTGCGGCGGAGGTGAAGAGACTTCGTTGCCAACTGGGGACGGAGGCTTGGGAGACGAGCTGCTCTGATTCATGGCGGGGCAATTGTTCAGACTATTGCACGGGCATGACTTGGAGAGGGCACGCAGTGAGGAAGTACAGTCATTTATTTTGAAAAGCTAATCTGGAGTTACACAGTAGGTAAAAGGTATTACCGTTGGCGGTTGGGTTTGGGCCCATGCCTCTGGAGAAGGGAATTAACTGCATGCGCGATGAGAAAATGTTCGGGGAGGAAATCGGAATCTTTTTCTCGGCCCTTGCAGCACACAGTCATTGCTGGCCAATAAGAGCGTCCCCGTGCGGTTATAGTGGATTAGGTGGATCACTCCCACGAGGTACTTACTCTTCTTTCACTTCTACCTTACTTCCTCGTCCACTTCAAAACCATATTGCCCTCATCACAGTACCGTCTCGAGTTGCTTTACGCTGACTCCCCTGCGGCCCTTCGAATCGACCGGGCCACCTCCTCCGGCATGCTCATGAACGGCGAATGGCTCGCATCGACAGTTTCAACCTTCATATCGGCCCCTGCTTGTTGTGCACCCTCAACCATGCCCTTCTGTGCTTGAATTGGGATGGCTTCATCCTTCTCGCACAGCAGGTACGTGCTTGGCACATGTTTCCACCCAGGGTAGGTGACTCTGGAGGCGAACGTGCGATAACTGTGCGGTTTTAACATGTCAACATACTTTTGCGGCTCCTTGACGTCGTTGTAGAATGTCTCGATTGGCGTTGCCGGTGTGACGGTGTCTTGCGCGTCGTTGATTTGAAACCAAGGTAAAGGTTTGTTGTTGAGCGCGTCCATCAACGAGACACCCTCGGGCAGTGCGAAGGCGCAGCAGAAGTAGATGTGCGACACGCCGCCCGTCTTGCCCTCCTTCTCTCGGTCGCACTTGGCGAAGCCTTTGACTGCTTCGTTCCCAATCACCCCGCCGTACGAGTGGACAACGAGCAAGATGTCCTTTCCCTCGTCCGCAAGCGGTTTGAGCACTTGTTGAACGGCCTCGACATCGGGACAGAAGTCCTCGAGCGGCGTTTCTGCGCCCACTGACGCCAAGTTCACCCCTTTGGTCTCGTAGCCTGCAGCTTGGAGCTCAGCTATGACAAGATGGAAGGTATCAGGGATGTGCCACGCCCCTGGTACGAAGACGATAGCTGGTTTTGTTGTTGACATGTTGCTGTAGTCGGACGTGCTCTGCTGCCGCTGGCGGCGTTCAATCTCGCAATGAAGGGAAATGCAAAGTGGGCGCCACGAGCAAAAAGCTTTCCAGTATCGCAGATAACCGAGGTTTATATATCAGTCGATCCTCCGTATAGGCAACGAAACTATCTCAGCTCAGAGCCCCAAGAATTTCCTTCGTCCAAGTTCATTCACGTTCCGGATCGGCCCCCCGCATTTCGGCATGTAAAGAAGGGATAGTATATACGATGCATGATTGGTCGTCGAGAACGAGAGTTCAGGCTTGCTAAGCCAACAACGCGAGAAGCCAAACTTAATCTGGCTCCTTTGCTGATACGTAGCACGGAGAAATGACTCCCAGCTCGAGCGGCAGACGGAACGAGTCACCCCATGACCGGAACGCCCTTGCTACGCTGGGAATCTCAAATTGATCAGCGCAGTGCGCTTTATCGAAGATCCAGAACGAGACTGCTGGAGGGCGTGCCAAGTAGACGATCTTCCGAAAGACGAGGAGTGCGACGTACAGGGCCTCGTCTGTATACGCCGTAAGCTCAGTGATGCTGGCCTGAAGAGCCAAAGCTTGCAAATCCCAAAAGGCATTAAAAATCATGGTCCCCAGATTTGAAGCTCAGCAACGCAGTGCTCCTTTAATGATTAGTCGTAGATCAGATCAGCACAGCATGACAAGTGATCTCTCGCGGAGATAAGCCAGCTTCGTGATACCACAGCGCGTATACAGTAGGTCAGGCTGGGCAATGCATTGCCATTGTGATTCGGAGGGAGCAGCACAGCACGAAGCCACCACGCCCAACGACCCTGTCTGTTCAAAGGCATCTATCTTTCCGATCCGCGCGTCAGTGGTTGAATCTCTCCTAGCCAGAATGATCCTTCCTCCGGGTTCTGACGTTGCACTCAGGTGTTGAATTCCTGTCGACAAAGCCAAGTTGAATCATCCCCTAATGTGCAACACCTAGTAGTAGCACTGTAAACCAATCACTTGCCCCAGCAATGTCCTATTTCTTCGCGACCGCGATATATGCTGTCGAATACAATCCCCCGGCGCCTCCGCCTTGAGGATCGACCTCCTGTGCGATCCGCAACATCTCCTTGCCTAATCTGGCCCTCTCTTCTTCCGTCCACCCCTTCGTGGCCGCAGGGTAGGCTCGAGCAACCATATCCGGATCCCTGAGAAACGGCTCGACAATCGCATCTGTTCTTCTCTCCACAATCTTCACGTTCTCGGCTTCGAAGCCTGCGTTCACAAGGATATCGCGCAATGTCTCCTCCTTCGACCAGAGATCCGCCCACGGAGCGTGCAAGGACTCCAGATCCGGCCTGATGATCTTCTGCGCTGCAACGATCGTGTCCATCATATGCCGTTTCTGCCACGTGGTGACTACCGCGACGCCGCCGGGCTTCAACGTGCGATAGATCTGCCCTGCCCCTTTCTGCGGGTCTGGCAGGAAGAAGAGGCCAAAGTTCATGATGGAGAGATCGAACGAGTTGTCCGGGAACCCGAGTTCCTGGCTGTCCATGACTGAGATGTCGACGTTCTTCCAGCCGTTGCGCGACGCCTTGTGCTGCAACACTTGCGTCACGGAGGGGACATAGTCCGTGGCGTGGATCTTCTTGGCTGGAGCGTGGCCGGTCTTGGAAGCCACCTGCTGAAAGTGCGCTGTCATGAGGCCCGTGCCACACGCGTTGTCGTGGATGACGGTCTCTGAAGTCGGGACAGGGAGGAGACGGTCAATCGCATAGCGCCCGACGTCGCCTGTAACGACACCGACGAAGTCGTCGTATACGCTGGATAGTTGGTCGAAATGCGCGGCACCGTGGGGATCGACACTCTCGTCCGCCATTGTGTGTGTGTCTTACCGGAAACCGCCCTCTCTCTATGTTTAAGTCTTGATGTTGAGCCGGACGAGGGATCGCTTTTCGTGTGTGCTACGCAATAGATTGCTTCTTCTTCTCCGACACTTCACCTTGGTCATCCGATACGTTAGGCCCTTTCGTCTCCGAGTCGTCGTTTGTCTGCACGTGCGCAAATCTACCCCAGATGCTCTCCGCGCTGACCTGGCCCGATCCACACACAAGTGACCGGAGAACAACCGCCAGCCCAAACCCCGAGCGCATGCTACAGAGTCACTGGATTACTGATCACTCGATCACCAGCACGAGCTGATAAATGGGGCCCAAGATGGAACGTCTACACAGTACGGAGGAGACGTTCGCAGAAGAAACCCTTTGAGGCAGAGCAGAGCGAGAACCCGAGGCAGAAGAACAGAAAGTTTCCTGGGGGGCGTGGCTGAATATCTTACTGTAACTCGGACTTAACAGTCTGTTGCCGATATTGCAATGCGTCTAAGTAGCAAGAAATCGACAAGCTAGAATATGTACTTCAGCGTGACATTCAGCCCTGCAAACATGCAGTGTCCACGTGTGAACATGGAATGCACTAGCGAGAAGTTCTGGTTCGTCCGCCGCATGGCTTTTGTTGCTCGGGTCGTTCAATGAGCAGAGACGAAGCAGAGAGTTGTAACTGAGTACCTCGTACGAAATACGCAAATCCTGAACATCGGGCTGGAAATATGTTCTTGCCTTGTATCTCGTGGCGAGCTCTCGTCAGGCTTGTCATCTGCCCTGTGATCGCCATGAAAGTCATATTTAGATACTCAGCTCCTGTCCTCTCTCCTGTGTTCTAAACCCTCGTCATTCAATCGTCAAACTCCCAGAATGTACCTGTCCTTGTCCTTGCCTCGAACCTGTACCTGTACTAATCACGTACTTGTTCAAACTCCCATCGGCTGCACCCTGCAGCATGGAGACGCCAGCCTACGCCAGTACCATGTCTGCCGCGTATCCGAGCCATAAGCTTAAGTCAAGTGCAGATCCAAGCCACGGCACCCGTCGACGCCAACATACCAATTACATGCCTCTTCTTCTCTCTCTCTGCCGGATAGAGAACTGCCCAGTCTTCTCAGTGTAAAATCCCAACATCCGCAGCCAAATCACACGTTCAGAACTTTTATGTTATGCAATGCCCCAAGTGACCAAATCCCGAAACACAAGCCAAGGCACTTCTCCGATCCGAGGGACCCGTCCGTCAAACACACTCCCACTCCCCCCAAACACACCATCTCGCACTCCGATCCGCGAGCACCAAGCCCCTCCATGTTCCCTTCTCTCCGACCTTCACCACCGTCTCCCACACACTCCCCAACACCTCGCCATCCACCTCCTTCAGCCCGCTAGCTTGCGGTAAGCTCTCATGCTTGCGATTGAGACGTATGATCTTGCCCCCTGGAGACTGTATCGCCAGTTTGGCCGGCTTGTCTTTGACCTTCACACCCGTTGCGGCGTTGATGGTGGACGAAGGCTCGCTTGGATTGGAACCCGCGGCGGAAGACGTCATGCTCATTGCGCTCGCCGGCCGCGTCATCGGATTGGGACTGACGGGTCTGAGATCGAAGCCATTCATCTCGGTCGCGGGGGTCGATGCCATGGACGCGGCATGCTGTCTTACACAGAAGACATACGTCTCTCCCGCACCGAGCCGGTAGCATTGCGGTTGCACGACATACAAGTCCTGCCTCGTCGCGTGGGGTGTAGGGTGTCTCATGACGAAGTCATATGTTGGGTTCTCGCCACTGTGGTAAAGCGGCAGCGCGAGTGCAAGTGGATGGACTATGTCCCGCGAACTGAGCATGAGCCCTTTCTTGCCTGCGTAGACTTTCAGCGTCGCGGTGCCCTCATCTCCCGGCAACACGGCTTTGACCACGTATCGTTTCTGTGAGATCTCGGTGTTTGGCACGGTTCTATACCAACTCGCCTGTGCGAGAGCCCGTTTCTTGGTGATATTCTCAGCATCCTCATAGACATCGCCGTCTTGATCACACAGGTAGCGCCGCGCTTCAACCTCGGCCACAACTTCCACGTCGGCGGGCACATTGACGCTAAATGTGCACATTTCGAGGCCATCCATGCGGATTATACTCGTGTCGTAGGCGTGCATCGATAAGCCGAGTCGGAAAAAAGGGGCACATGTGCTAGGCAAGGCGAGCAGGACGTCCGGGCTGATGTTGGGGATCATGTGTTGCTGGGGCTCATCGACTGGGACGTGCGTCCAACAGAACTCACTGGGTCGGGTGAGGAAGTACCATGCTTCTGCGATGCTGGTGCTGACACTAGAATAGAGTGATCGCTTGGGGTTTGTTGGGCTGGCAAGACTCGCGTCCATCATACGCCATTCATTGTCCACCAGGACTGCGTTCCAGAAATGGTTGGGTCGGGAGATGGCGTCCAGGTCAAGGTCTTCACCTGGTGTCTTCAAATATCCCTGCACTATTTCCGCGTGGATACCGATGGCCATGCACATTTCAAGCACCAACGTCGCGACTTCCTGACTGCTCCCTCTCTTTGTTTGAATTACTTTGCGGGTGTCAACCGGCTGATTGTAAAGGTAACTGTCGAAATCATGGTCTTCTTCCCAACTTATCCTCTCAGCGCACCAGATGAAGATGGCACGGAGGCGCTGTACGCCACTGCGGTAGGGCCGGCATATGAAGCCGGTCGCGAGGCTCGCTGCTGTGATGCTGCTGGGGAAGCTCGTGATGAAGCGAGCTGCCTTGTCGACTTGGCTGAAACTGGGATTGCTCAGCTGGAATGGCTCATAGACGGGACGGCTATCTGCATCTTCATCGCCCTGCAAATTCTCGTACAGTTCCTCTACAGGGCATATGACAGGCTGGTCAAGCATATGGCATCGATCTGCTCGTTCTTGTCGTTCGGAGGGGCCAGGCGTATTCGATCGGTTGACATCCCGGCGGGTGAGAATATAATTTGCTGAGGCGCCGCTCACCAAGCCCATCTCCCTTGCTGCATCTCTCCCAAAGGAACTATTAGATTTCGAACTTGCCGTCGGCGCGTTGAACGCCGTACCGCCAGCAATGCCTGTCAGCTTTGTAGGTGACCCCGAAGTGCTGCCAGCCTGGCTTGCCGAAATGGTACTCCGGGCACTTGCAGCACCAGTCTTCGCAGTATCAATCAGCTTCTTGAAGAAGCCCGGCTTTTTGGCCTTGGGCGTGATAAATCCTCCCAAGCCGCCTGTCGGACCCCGGTTTGCGTCATCCCAGCCGATCGCGGACTTTGCTCCTTGCCTTGAGTCGTGACTTGGGTGGAAAGAAATGCCGCTGGTTGGAGTTTTCGGCCTGATATCTGATTGTGGCCATTGCTCGTTCCTCATCCCTGTGCTCGTCATCGGCCGGGCCATTCGGTCTCGAATGCTGCCCATCCGTTTTCTCGCAAGGCTGCCTGCACTTGTCGCACTGAATGCACCTGCAGAATAACCACTCATGATGCTCTGACTTGTCATGGCCGTGTGGCGTGAGAAGTTTGTCCCGTTGCTTGCTGTGCTGTGCACCCCGCTGCTTGAATTTGTCGAATTCGTCTTCTGCGTCATCGCCCTTGACAGACCGCTGTCCCCAAGATCCAAAGCAGATTTCCTTTTTCGCAGCGACGCTCGTCGAGCTGCCATTGATGAAGTCGGTCTTGACGTCCATGGAGAGTTCTTAGGTGGAGGTTCTGGCGGATCACTGTCCACCGGATCTGATCCTTGAGCTTCTCGTGCTTGCTGCATCCGCCGAAGTCGGCTTTCCATCCTTTGCACGTAGTTCTCCAGTCGAGGCGGACCATCTTGGAAGCGGTCGGGGCTGTTATGGCGACTACTGTAATTGATGCGTGCTTCTGAAAAGGAGCTTCCTCCGCCACCTAGTCCAAGGCTGGTGAGTGGTCTGGGCCCCGGACGGTTTTCAGGGCGACGGAAATCATCAAAAGCTTCAGGCGACCAAGGATTGAAGTCCTGACGAGGTTCCTTTTGAATGGAATCGTGACGGACAAGAGTCATGTCGTCCAGGGAGGATATTACATCGTCCATAGCATTTCGAATCATGGGCGGAGTGTGCCCGTTATCAGATGGCGGTGCCGGGGATGGCGTGCGTGACATTGTCTGATAGCGGTCATTCATGTCGAAAGGCTGTGGTGCGGGTGAGGCAGCCCTGCCCCCAATGATGCGATGTGGTGGAGGTGGCGGGGGAGGAGAAGAGCTGATATCGTGATGCGGCATAGGTGATGGAGACCTCGACGGAGCTCTGGATGGGGGCCTCTGCTGCCATAACACTGTCGATGGAGGGTTTCTTGGGTCAACGCCCGTCGCGTGTTTGGGTGATGCTGTGCCATTCGCTGTAGGGCCTTTGGCATTCTTGTATCCACTGAATGGCCTCCGCGACTTCGCCCTCTCCTTCTTTTCTTGTAGTTGTGCGATAGAGTTCTTGCTCGTACTGTCGCTTTTCTGAAGGTCCGGCATGGGACTGATCGAACGGCGCATGGGCACGAAATCATCACCGAGAACTGTGACAAAATTGGAGGGGAATAGGCCCATCATTCTCTTGTCTCTGTGCAGTCTCCCCATCCACCACGAGCCATCCCCGGCGTTGAGACATTCTATCAGGTCGCCTTCGATAAATCCAAGATCTCGGTCTGTTTCACCGCCCCATGAATACACTGCGCGACACCAGCAAGGGAACTTCGTGGGTAGTAGGGGCGATGCCATAGCCAACACGCTCCAAAATGTATGTCACTTGTCTCTTCAGGCGGGTGTGTGGCACATCGCTTGGTGCGATAGCAGCATCGGGCTGTTCTTCGATCGAGTGAGGGTTCGTCGCAATCGAGATATGACTATTCGAGACTGGATGCCTGAACGACACTGAGATAGCACCAAGGTGGTCTTAGAGAGTGCAAATACTAGGGAATGCGTGACTGTGCCCCGCTTAGACAAGAATGGGCCTGTGCAGCTGTATTGTGTAGCAAACTCGTTGCGCAATCAGTTGGGGGAAGTGGTTGCTAAGCCAGATGGAGCGAGAAAGTAAACAAAAGCTGATTAGGCCTAGCGCATGTTGACGAGGCTATGGTGCGCGAGGCTGGGAGGCAAGGCTGTGCGCGCAAGGCTGCCGCTGAATGCGTCCCACAAACATGATTGGCTCAACAATTGCACACCGTCAGTGCTTCTACCAAAATGGGCACGTGAATGGGCTCTACGGTTGTCGGCCTACCCTCGGTCTGCCGCCCCTCGGTTAGGACGGCTCTTAGCAATCAATAACGAGAGGATGGTTGATTAATCGTGGACGACGTTCGTGTTGTCGGTATTAAACCCAACCTTGCCCTCCAGATCTGTACTTTATTTCAACCTCGGAGTCCTCGACTTCTCGCCCAGCTTCTCGACACCCATTACACGACGAGGCCGACCCGAATAATTCTCGACAGATTGCCTGAGACGGGATATGCAACGTTTGCTAATCGGGCAAACGCTTCGGCACCCTTGCGGTCTCAGATGTTCTCTGAGCAGAGTTCTCCATATTCTGCCAGGGTCGGTTGAACGTCCTCGACAGGCCACCATCTTTCACCCAACATGATTTCTCGATTGCTGCCGAGGCAGCCTCGGTGACTACTCGTACAAAGAGATTGGGGCCGCGGTTACTCTCCATACCCCGCACTCCTTCCACTGGTAATTCGATGAGCTTCATAGCACGGGTCCGTCACCGACTTGACCGAATCGACGGCTTGGCTACATGGAACCCCCGACAAACACGAGCAAAAGGTCAATCTCGTCGGAGTGCCCGCCTTGCCACCCCAATTTGTGGAGCGTTACACCAGCTTTCGAGACCCCGACTGAGAACACCCAACCTCAGGATTTCGAGGAGATGGGTCAGCCAAGCAGAAGCTAATCATGCACCATCAGCAATCCACTCTTGCATAACTCTACAGCAGTAGTGCCCATGTTGCCACCACGTTCCATTGCCATCTTCGATCGGCCGAGTGAGCCTTGTGCGTTCAAGAGATGGTGGACTGATAGCAAACCTTCGGTTCCGACCAGGCAACAGGACACTCTCGCATTCTCAGCCCACAGGGCTGGCAAAGGAAATGCCTTCCGGTGACGAAAGAGCGGCGGGCGGAATTTTGCACCCCTTACTCCATCCATTTGCTTGGGTGTGGGTTTCCAAGCTGTCACCAAGAGTTTGGCGCTCGCCAGTGGCGGTAGGCCCGGACTGAGAGTTGCACGCTGCAAGTCAAGCACCGATCTCTCGTTCAATCTCAAAGCTTGCGAGTGCCTTGGTGCTGTTCGTTCCCGCGGTATTCGTGTCCGTTTCGGTCATGGGTTGCATTGCACCGCGATTGTCAACACGAACAGCCTTTTCAACAAGCCAGAAAATCACATTTGTGACGGCGGATTTCTTGCTCTCAGTTTGGCTGGACCGGCCGATTACATCCGCTAAAGCACGCTCTATTGTGCTTCGGGCAAAGTACCCCGGACTCCACCGGAGTCCCCCCAAACCTGGGGTTATCTCGACCCTTCGGCACTCCTCTGGTTGGTACCTTTTCCAAATCCATGGGCCCGCATGGTCTGTTCCGTTTCTAGCCTATCGCCGGAGATTCTGGGCAGGTGTTCAGCTTCGCCCAGGACGAGTATGAATCATCCATCCCTGCTCCTTGGCTGAGTTCGCATTGCATTCTCGAGACCGTTCTCGAGCCATGGGCCGCGCTGCCATTACTGCTTTGGGTTTTCAGACAGCTTTAGTGTCTTGTCGACAACGAGCCATGTTCTTCGCTTGACTCCACGTTGATCAACTGTAGCAAGCATATAGGATCAGGCGACCCCCCCCCCCCGTCGATCGGTTCTCTCACTCTCCATCTTCTCCCCAGATTTCCTCACTTCTCGCTCCTTCACACATCCTCATCGTCTTCCTCATCAGCCGTCAACATGGCGGCCGTCGTACCTGTCCAGGGGTCGCCTGTCGAGAAGAGCGCCGACATCAACGAACTTGAGCGTGCCGACACCACCGTCACCTCTGCATCTGACAAGGCCAACAATGCTGCCATTGAAGCTTTCACGCCCGAGGAGCAGAAGAAGATCATCCGCCGCATCGACATACGGCTGGTGCTCACCTTGGGCTTCATGTACTGTGTCTCTCTGATGGATCGAACCAACACCGGTATCGCCGTCATTGCTGGCATGGCTGTCGATCTCGTTCTTATCAAAGATCGATATTCCATCATCGTCCTCCTCTTCTTCATCACTTACGTCTTGTTACAACCTCCAGCGACAGTCGTCCTACGCAAACTCGGCCCCCGCAAATTTCTACCGACCATCACTGTCCTGTGGGGTAAGCTTTGCACCCGTTTCTGTCGTAGAAGCCACATCACTAACTGAGGGAAAGGTATTACCATGACCTGCGGTGGCTTTGTCAAGACATGGACCGATATGATCGCCATTAGACTGATTCTGGGTGTTTTCGAGGCTGGCTTTTTCCCGGGCTGTGCTTACCTGCTCTCATGTTGGTACCCCCGCTATGACCTACAGAAGCGAAATGCCGTCTTCTATCTCATCGGATCGATGGCATCTGCGTTCGCTGGCATCCTCGCTTATGGCTTCTCCCAACTGAAAAACCACGGATCCGGACCAAAATGGTGGGGTCAGCACTACGGCCCTACCGCCGAGAACCCAGATATCGTGCCTGGCATTCTCCCTGGCATTGCCGGTTGGCGGTGGATCTTCATCCTCCAAGGAGTCCTCACTGTCGTCGTCGGTCTCGCTGGCTACATTTTCATTGTCGACTTTCCGGAAAAGGCCACTAGAACGTTTGGTCTGAAGTTTTTGAACCAGAAGGAGGTTGACTTTGTGGTTGCCCGCATCGAGAAAGACCGACACGACGCAATCCCGGAGGAGTTTAACATCTGGAAGTACCTCAAAAACGGCCTTGACCTGAAAGTCTGGGGATTTGCCGCCTTATTCGGTCTCACAACCACCAACACCTACGCAATTGCCTACTTTCTGCCTCAGATCCTGAATGAGGGCATGGGTTTCGATGTGGCAGCTTCCCAGTGCCTCATTGCACCCCCTTACGTCCTGGCCGCGATTCTCATGTACGGCGTTGCAGTCTTGGGAGACAGGTGGCATCTTCGATCTCCCTTCGTCCTTCTTAACGGAGCCCTGCTTCTGATTGGTAAGTTTATTTTGAAGCGACAGTCTCTTCCTCCAGCGCTGACTGATTTCCTAGGTCTCCCTCTTCTCGGCTACGTCGATAATGTCGGCGTCCGCTACTTCGGCGTCTTCATCGCCGTCTCCGCCTGTAACGCAAATGTGCCCGCAGTCCTAACGTGGCAGGCCAACAACATCCGAGGCCAGTGGAAGCGAGCCTTCTGCTCTGCGACCCTGGTTGGTTTCGGAGGTATTGGTGGCATCATTGGAGGCACGGTCTTCCGCTCACAAGACGCGCCCGGCTATCATCCAGGTATCCTCACCTGCATGCTGTCTAGCGCTTTGATCATCCTCATCACTCTGGCCTTGGATTTCAAGTTCTACCGTGCGAACAAGCGAGTCAGGGCCGGTGGCAAGCCCATTGAGGGTCTCCAGGGATTCACCTACACTTATTAAATGCGGGACGAACTGACACGTGCTCGCACCGAGCAAGGTTATCGCCAGGGCTGCTCCTCAGATTGTCGTTGAAGGCCACATTTTCGACGAGAGACTGCAAGCGAAAGTTCTACATACTCATATAGAGGCAATATTATTGCAAGCGAAAGTCTGAGCTCTGGCTCTCTTGACACACCTACAACTTAGTTGCAGGTCCACCACGCCCCAGTCTTGTTATGTCCACGCCTCTTTCCCTCGTGATTGCGATTTTGAAAGGCTGCTTTGGTGCAGAATTCAGATTCCTCTGCGATCCGTCTGCATAAGCCGATGAAACTACCGCGCATCCCCAGAAATGCCACGTTCGGATGCGGATCTGTTTTGCAGCCGAACTAAGATTTGTTGAGCATCATGTCACGACGACGGCCTCGACCATTTACCGATCGGTATTGTCACAGTGTGTATCTTCCCCACATCGTCTAAGCGGCGTCTGACCGACAGGTGCATTCCCACGCGACAGAAGTGCAACGATCTTCTCACCACCTTCGACACTTCCTCGTCTCGCGTCCAAACCCACCGGACCGGGTCAGAACGCAATCTCCTAGCCTCTTACCCCGCGAACAGACACGGTTGTGCATCCACCGGAACACCTTTATCGTTCCAATCTAAAGCTGGAGAATCCCTGCTGTTTCGATCCTTCAACCTCCCACGCTAAAGGCTCACCACTATTCACGGAGGTGTACCGGAGCGGCCCCGACCCTGGCCATCCAGCTTCTCAGCGGGGCCAGTCCCGTACAGCTGCATCAGTATTCAAGACTACACTCTTGGCGAGATGGCTGTGGGCTTTGGTTGCATCATGGCGGGCGTCACGATGCTCGCGTAGAACGGCGTGTCGGGCGTCACCTCCAATGCGGCCTATGCTCGAAAGCCTCCAATCGAGGTGTGTGGTCGACGGCGTTTTTCGTGCCTAGTTACCTCGGCTGGCTCACACCAAGCTCAGCTCTGAATGGCTGAGATTGCCTACCTGTGAGACTACACGGAGCTCTCGTTACTCGGACTCTAACGAGTCGACGACCAGCTCGCTTGAACCAGTCGAAGCGCCGCAAGCCGAATGGGAAAGTGTGTTGAGCTGACGCCAGGGTCAGGCATGCCTGTTTACGGCTAATCTTACGGACCCCTTCTACAGATTAGCTTTTTACAGCCAACCACCGGGCACTTGCCACTACGAAGGCTGCAAGTTGTCTGGGACTGGGTTGCGAAGGGGGCAGCTCGTATGGCTTGGACACTCCCTGCTCTCCAGTTGTCTTGTGCATGACCTAGTCGATCGATGACCTGGGGCGCCAGTCACGTTCACGAGTACATGTGGAACGCCCCCTGCCGAGACTTCCAACGCGACCTGTCCAAGGTCTTCCAACGACATCGACTGATGGTATCCAGATCCTCGGCCGAGTGCCTCCTAGAATGGTACCAGGAGATATTGAGGCCTGTGCTGATTCGGTGAGGGATCCGATGGATCGCCGCGCTGGAGTCTTGCACAAGGAATTTTCTTCGGCGAAGACTTGGCTCAGGCGATGGCTACCGCATCCTCCAGACCGTCCGCGCCAGATACCTCGGTCGAGAAGATGAGTACGCCACAACAGTTTTCTTGGGATCGAAACACACGGGGAACGACCCGGGAGAGTCCAACACGTCTCGCCTCTTTGCCCTTCGTCTGCGTGGACTCCTCCCCCTTCTCCCTCCTCGAAGGGCGACAGTTGTCACACTCTTGGGTAACAGAATGACTTTATGTTCGAGAGATCAACTGGGGGTCTCCGAGGGCCGCTGCATTTCCCAAGTGACAGGGCTATGATAGTTACTTGGGTTCACGCGGCTGGTTTTCGCGATACCTGGCTGTGCCCTCATATTTGCCTTTGTATCCTTATCACTGTTCTTGTCGGTGCTCTTCGATGTGGTTTTCTACGTGGTACAGTGCCACTTAGGTATGCAGCTTCCAGCTTCCCATCCTCAAGAGCCCCAACGGTGGCGTACCTTGCCGCGTTGAGCATCAGCCAGTCTTGATGCATCGTCAAACCTCGAACCGGGGCACCGAGTCTCAGCACAGGAAGTCTTTAAAGCACAGACTAACACACAACTACAGCACTCACGCCAGTTCCTCAGCTCAAAGTCTTGGGAACAACATTGTGATGCAGATCTTGGCCAGATGTTGGTCTGAAACCTCGGCCATGTCCTCATACATTCATCAGCTAATGCCTACAACATATCTACGCCCTCCTTCTAATTCTGTATAGAATGGCTTCGTTCCTCTGCTACCTCGCTGACGGCTCAGCGTTTCTCTCCTTGTTCGTTTGTGGCACCGCTTGCTATTCTGGCATGCACTGTGCTCAACGCCATGATGATTCGAGTCCGCCGCGACGCGTACTACTTCAGCCTCGAGTCCCAGTTCCCTCCGCACTGGTCGAGGGCCACACATGTTCAGATGTACTGCAGGCCCCTTATTCTCAAGTCATTATTTCGATCCCGAACTCTCCAAGGGCGACGATCATTGAAGACGGAGGCAAGACCAGCCGATGAGAGAGCCACTGCGGTAGGAGAGAAAGGACAGAGACATGTCGCGGAAGACAGTGCAACAACATGCAGGCAGACGTGTATCCTTTGAGCAGTCCTATTGTAACAACGAGTGAAGGGGAAAGACCAACAAAATAAAAACCACAGCAAACCTCGACAATCAGGCTTTTGGCCCCGGCTCATTCAGGTTAGCGCGCCAAGGCTGTCATTTGAGCTACTGTGCGTCATTCGAATCTTCCATGGCTTCGAGGCTTCAACTCACCTTCACCTCCTTCTCGCCATATCTTTGCAGTCTTTGATTCGAGAGGTCAGCCGACCTCCAAAACTCAGAACTTATCCTGCCGCACAGTGCTCGGTAATCGCTCGCCCTCTTTCCAAGGCTGAAAAATCGTCCTGCAGACGTGGTTGGTCTATTGCGAAGACCTGCAGACGCCTCCTCGTATCCAGAATTCCAGCGGAATCTGGACCGTGAGCTCACCCATCCATCACCAACCTCTATGAAAGCTTCCGAATAACACGACTCAAATCTGCCAGGCAGATACTTCGCATATGTGGCCATCGCTGGCGGTGCCTAGGGTATAGCCTGTGCTTGATGAGTGTTCTCGCTACTCCCTCCAGCTCAACCGCCCAGAAGTCATGCATCGTGATTCAGCCGCGAACACGAGGTGTCGGCCCTACGCCCGGGGGCCAACTATTTCTAGGCGAGACTGGAGCCAATCACGAACCCTCTGTCCCCGGCATCAGTGCATCTAGATTGTTGCTTGTCTTGATATCCTTCCCAGCGTTGTGGTTTCTCATGCACATACCAAGCAATTAGCGAGACTTGGCAATAGGCAGACTCTGGCTCGTAGCCTGAAATACCTCGCCTGAGCCTGCGATTTGTCTTCCCCTCTCTTGAGCTTTGCTTTTCGCCTCTCATTCTCAAGACAAATTGACCATTATCAGTCTACGAGCATCATCAGTGAATCCACGCAGATATGGTAAGCACGTTCTCTCTCGGGACTAGCTGTTGAGTCGACTGAGGTTTGGCATGGCAGGGAAGCCAGGAACAAGGCTGGTGGAATGTCGAGAGTAACGAGGAGAGGTAGCGGGGACAACAGCTCTCCCAGAAGATAGCTTGCTGAGTTTTCCAAGCTACCCGCTGGCTTCACAAAGACCCCATGGACAGAGGACAAGAACAAATGAGTCGACCGAGTATAACCCCTACGGCCAACCAGTGGAGCCTGCACGAGTGCGCCAAAGCTATGCCAGGATACCGCGAAGACCGACTGCAGGAGGATGGCAACAGGAATCGCCATACGAGCCTCTGCCCGCCCATGATACGACATATGTGCTGCCTTCTCTTAACGACCTAGCACCGCCCCCACTGAATGTGAGTCCTTCCTCCCGTTGTGGGCTGAGCTGAGCTGACGAGGCTGATTATAATAGTACGATACTACAGGTTACTCTCATGCTTCCTCGGATCATTATGCTGGCAGTTTTGCACCTTCCACCAATACTCCCGTAAGTATTCCTGGGTTGGGCTCAGGAGCTGTGACGAACCCTTAAACATCTGTAGTCATTTCATGACGGCCTCTCCGCACATAATGCTCCTAATACCCCTCTGAAACCAACCTCGAATCACTACGAGGTGCAAGAAGTATCACACGAAAATCCTTACAGTTTCGACGCCGATACCTTTCTCAACCGGGCTGCAAGCAAACTGCGCATCAAGTCTGCTTTCCACTGGCTGGACCCAAAATTCTTCCACGAACGGGCATGGTTTGGCTGGGGAATTCCACGTTCCTATCAACTACCGGGACATTACTACAGGTCGGCAAGTGGCAAGCCGATTGACGTTTGGAAGCATCGCGACGTATTTCGGCGGAAGCACGCCGGACTGAATGACGACCGCTATCTTAACCCGCTTGATGGAAGGATCGAGAAGCTATATGTTCAAACTATCAGTGCGCTTTACGACGCCGAGAACGACACCACTTGGCGGAGAACCTATATCGAGAACGTCAGCCCATGGATCATTCGTCTGGCCTATTGGCCATATTCTCATATGCCTGATCCAGTTCGACCATATTCCACAGAGTATGCTGTTCAGAGAACGTCTCCCTCTAGCTTCCGTGCGTGGAAGCAAGAACAATGGGTCCATGTTGGCGTACGGTGGCTACCGGCTTGCATCGGTCTGCTCCTCCTCATGACCTTCCCAACGGATATCGAGGGCCAGGTTCGCAATCACGGCAATTACGACCCCGTGCCGTACCGATACTGGTCGTATCCAGTTACCGCGCGCAATTTCCGTGAGAATCTGGGCGAGAAGCCGAACTCCCATTTCATAAGCTCCACCAAGGACTCCAGACTGTCCGATCGCTGCCTCCGACCTCGACTACTTTGTTTCTTGGATGCGCAAACTGACGATAACCGTAGGGGACTTGTCGATCCGCAGACGTGGATCGACGCCCATGGCGGCGGTGTCGAGCCAACCTATATCTTCGTCTCTTACACTGCCGAGAAACAATTTGAACGGCGGTGTCGTAACGCGCGGAAGGAAATCCAAGAAACTGGATCCTCCAGCTGTACCTGTGACGCGTGCCGCTACTCCGCCGCAGACGCAGAGGCCCTCCACGCGATTGCCTATCAAGCCGCCAGTAATGCCGGGGTCGTAGCATACTGGACGGACCAATGCTGCATGTCCACCGACAAGGACGAACTGCAGGACGACGTGTATCGAATCAGCGATGTGACTCGCGGGGCAGCGAAGATCGTCGTGGTGGTAGGCCGTTCGGGGCGGAGCCATCTCCCTCGCGGAGTCACTACACTTGACCTTCTCAAAGAATGGGGTACTAGGATGTGGACCTGGCCAGAAGTGCTGCTTGGGCCGGCCGGGGAGAAGATCCAAGTCTACACACGCGGAGGCGATATGAACGCACCACTTGAGATCTCAAAGATGGAGTTCCCAGCCCAAGTGTGGGACGACGGCGAAGTCGCTAGGCAACTGATCGAAAACTACGAGGGCAATCTGACATTGAGTCGGCTCGAGCTCGTCATTCTGGCGCTTGAGTGTCTCAAAAACCGCGTCGAGAAGGGTACGACCAAGTACCTCGACGGCGACCTCTCGTACGCCCTGATGGGCTTGCTGAGACAACGACCCAAGGTCGACCCTACTGACTCGGCGTTCCAAGCCTTCGCACGACTCTCCCTCGCCAACGATAGCGACCAGCTGCTGGAGAGAATGATCTGTCTCCTGCCTGTTGAGGAACCCGATGACCTGAGGGTCGATGCGCATCCCGAACAACCGAGAGGCGGCCCGGACTCTGATGGCAACCGCGACAGCCCTGAGAGACACTACTGGGCCAATATGAATGACTACTGGGGCGCCAAACTCTGGGACATCGAACCCACCTGCCAAGTCGCGGGGATCGGCCACGACGACACTGTCATCTTGGACGGCGCCCATGCCGCGACCATCCACTGGGATCGATTCCAACGCGTCGCCATCACGACCCGTGAAACCTGGTCCCGTGCGCTCGCTCGGTACTTCGTGCGCGGCACTCCGGCATGGTTCTTCACTGGCTTATTGACTCTCGCGTTCGCGGCTGGGAGCTCCACCACAACCGGCATTGGGGCTTTTTTCGTCGTTATCGCGCTTCTCACCGTTCTCCTCTCCCCAATGCTCATCCTGCATATATACGGCGGGAAACTCTGGAACACACAGCCCTGGCTCTTCGGCTTGGAAGGACACATGTCCCTCCGGAAGATCGAGATGAAGATCTTCGGATTCCCTTCGGAACGTCTCTCGTGGGCCCCCTACGCGAGTAATATGTCTCATCACCGCGTCAATACCGAGTTTCTGGCCGACGAGTGCGAAGGCACGGACCCGTTGCTTGCAGGCGAAAGCGAGCCCACGGTGGTGCTCTCGCGGTCGGGAGCAAAGTTGAGGCTCTTCACCCTCGTTGATACCAATACTATGTATGTTTCCCTCCGCTTATCTGCCTGCTTACCCACCGTCAGTGGGGACCGAGGAAACTGACTGGTAAACCCCAGGACGGTAACCACCTTCCGCGCGGCCCGACCCCCCACGGTCGCCCTTCTCTGCGGTTCCGAAGGCGGCATGCAACGGGCGGTGCTGTGCTCGTACGACTGGACGAACCAATGTCTCTGGCGGGAGACGGTGCTGCGCATGGAGACCATGGTGCTGGAGAAGATGTCGCGCGTCGGGCGAGTGAGATTCGGATTGCGCCGACGGGAGGCCGACGTGGGGAGGAGTAACTTGCGGCCGCCTTGATTTGTATCGCTAGAATGAACCTGGAATATCGAGCACCATAATTACTCTCGGAGCGTTATAATTTATTGTCGAACAACAGGCCCGACTGGTGGTGTATCCGTCGTATCTGATCCTTCTTCCCTCCTGTCAGTCAAGAGTGAAGATACAGTGAAGCAGAACACATGTCAAGCAGTGCGATTACTCCACCGTACTTTTCACCAACTCCTCGATGTCGTCGTCAATAAAACCTCAATTCGTAGATGATCTAGTCCCAATTCATGATTGAAAAATAGCAAAACCATGGCTTATAGTGTTGACTGTTGGTGCTATATCCTTATCCTCGATTCTTCGCCCCTTGCACAATCCAGGCGGTCCTGATTAGGAATCGGCTTATCACGCCAGTCAAGGATGCCTGATAAGTAATTTCCTCGCTTCTGCCTCACCCCGCAGATTGGCTCCTCCTGCCGACGGCTACCGGACTTCATCCATTGCAATTCGAGGCGCTCCGCAATGCTGACCCTGCTGCGCCGAACCATATGGCACAACCATTGTTACCTCTCGCTCCACGCACTGTGACCAGGAACAACGAGGAAGTCTCCAAGCGCAAGCAGCCCAAAAGTCGCAATGGCTGTATCACCTGCAAGGCCAGACGCATGAAATGCGATGAGTCGAAGCCGACCTGTCAGCAATGCAGCCGTCGTGGAGTTGCGTGTGGTGGCTATCCAATGTATCTCAGGTGGAAGCCGGTTGCTCCATGTAAAGACAATGGCCTGTCGCAACAGCCACAGGGCCAAACAACGCCGACTGAGAGTCAACTCATCTTCGAACGCGCGAGAACCGATACGCCGCCTTTACGCCACATGCGGTCCGAACCATCTCATGAGCAATCCGAACGGAGATCTGGAAAAAGTGCTAGATCCTCCTCTGACGAGACTGCAGAAACGCAGCTATCATTCACCAGGACTACGGTTGTCGAGCCGGGAGGATCAGTCCCAGGTGACACTGACGATAGCCCTAGCACTGTTGGCGAAGGCAACGCAGCATTTGCAACAGCTCAACAGCTACCAAGCTTGCCTTCTCTGATTGACTTTGGCCGTCTGCTGTCAACATATGGTTCAGAGGGGAGTCCATATCAATCGTCACCCCTTGGCATTCCCGCACATCATCAGGGGAATGGCGGAAATCTGGAGTTCGACACCAGCGATTGGAGCATGTACGGGTTTGAAGAACTCTTTCGAGGAACCGAAGTGGAGTGGGAAAGAGGTAATGGTCTCTCAGCCGTGCAGCAGCCCGAACCCGAGCTATGCAATGATACAGTCCTTGTCTCGCTCGAAGCGCCGTCCGAAGGCGGTGACGGAAGCGATACCCAACTATCCACTCTCGAGACACAGACTGCATCTGTTACCCGAGAAACGATTCAACACCTGTTTGAGAATCGAACCTGCGGCGTTCTGTCGATCAAAGAGGACCAAACCAGGAACCCATGGCGGACATTGGTCTGGCCTCTGGCTAATCACTGCTCTGCACTCTACCACGCACTTGCTGCAATGGCTTGTCTTCACACGTGCAAGCTCCAGCCACAGCTCCGGCTCCCAGGATTACAACATTTTGAACAGAGCGTGAGATCCCTTGCTGACGACAGCAACATGCCGCTGGAGACAGTTGTGGCTACAAGATTGGCATTGGCGCTCGCGGCATCCTGGGATCATGAGAAATCGTCAACCGTCATCGACCATATCAATGCGGCAAGAATACTGATACGACAAGCCAGCTCCAGGGAGCGAATTTCTGAGCTGCTTCCTACAGAGTTGAGTCGTTTGAGCTTTTTTGCCAACACATGCCTATACATGGATGTCATTGCTCGTTTGGTATGCATCGACCCTCAAAGCTCACACGACTATGAATTCATGGCAGCTTGCAGTATGCTGAGCAGCTCCATTCCAAGCAAACAACAGCTTGACCCACTCATGGGCTGCGCAATCACACTCTTCCCAATGATCGGCCGCCTAGCAGAACTTGTTGGACGCGTTCGAAAGCGAACCGAGAAGCGCAATTCTCCGGCCATTATATCCAAAGGCATTGAATTGAGAATGGCTATAGAAAGATGGGTCCCTCTGATAACCTCGCAGGGACCGGTGGGGCTCAACACCAGTCTCGCGGATTCGATCCAGACGGCCGAAGCGTATCGATGGGCTTCCCTTCTTCTTCTGCGGCAAGCCGTGCCCGAGCTTCCTTGGGCACATTCGTTCTGGGAGTTGGCATCGAAGAGTCTAGTCTTCCTCGCTACAATCCCAATTTCATCACGCACGACGATTGTGCAGACGTTCCCCCTGATGCTAGCCGGATGCGAGGCTACCGACGACGATGATAGGAACTGGGTGCGCGAACGCTGGGATCTCATGTCCAAGTGCATGATTACCGGGATTGTTGACCGATGCAAGGAGATTACTACCGAGGTATGGTCTAGGCGGGACGAGTATGAAATACGCCATGGACTGCGATCTCGGTCACAGCACAGTTCACCATCAGCAGGAAAAAGTAGTCCTCCCAAGACTGGTCAGCCCGCCGACGACAATTACCGGACATCTGATCAGCAAGAAACGAACGATGTCGGCGCCAATACGTCACCTGGCACGGAACGGCTGGATTTTCCAGAAAGCGCCGCCTTCAGGCCGGGCATAGATCCAGTGACAAGAGCAGGACACATACATTACACCGTGAAAGGCCAATTTCACTGCTTTGGGGTCATGAAAGACTGGGATTGGCAGGGTGAGATCCCCCGCGTTCCTGTCGACCACTGCCTCTGAGTCAATGTCACGCATTTGCTAACACTAATTGCGTATCCCAGTGTTTCTCGGCTGAACGAATCCGTTGTTCGGTTGGCCGATTGCGGAGCTGGGTGATCTGTACCATCATTGCAATGTCAACATCGGCCGCACAATGCCAGTGCCTGTACACTATTGCTATGAGTAAAAAGCAGATGATCCCACCCAACAACAGCCTTGCCTATTCGGGTCTCTTTTGCACCCCAAGTTCGAAGACCCAGCATCGGATGTGAACAGATCGCAGGGACAGTGGCGGGCTGAGAAGAAGCCCTCTCCTCGCTAGCGACAGCGTACTGCTGACCGCACATCACCATTATAACTGCGCCGTCACAGCAAATTGCGATCCAATCCTAACTCTCTGGCGAACATGAAAGCCGTGGGACTGGTGAGGCCGCTTCTGGTCTGCCTCGGATAATGATCGTGCTTCCTGTGTCTCATCATATCTAAGATTGCCTGAACAGGAAACAAAGTCCGATGTTGTTATCACATTCTCATTGGCGGCTGAAGGGCCTCCGACGCCCAGTCCTGACTTATCTTCGCCTTGCCTGAGCTGTCGGTAACTCTTTCCACGATACTATTACTGTTGATAACCATCTAGTGCCCACCGGAGGTTTCAGCATAATTCCTGCCTGAACGGCCGAGCGTCTATTTCGGCATGATAATACTAACGGAGTCTTTAGCATCAGCAATTCCATACACGATCCGATAAAGTTAATACAGCCGCCACAGGTCATCAAGGCGGATTACTAGGACCGCTTCTAGTTACACTAAAGTCAATACGCTTCCTTGTCATGACACCATCTCTAAACCCTAGTTCGCCATGGGTGTCTTGCCGTCCATTCTCGATGCTCCGTCGCTATGCCCGCAGAACGCTAACAACCTCAAACCGGGACAATCTCCCTATTGGTACTGCAGAGCCAGTCCTCCTGTTGTTTCAGAAACTCCTTGACCTTCACCACATCCGTTGCGTTACCGGCTCGATGCTGCTCTCGGAGCATATCTAGCATGACTTGCAGGCGCCCTTGCAACACTTCCACTCTGTACTCTGTCCATTGGAAGTACAGCTCCGAAAGGTTGGAGATAGGCCGGATGCTGGTCAGGACAGAGGAGTCCGGGACAAGCGGATCACGGGGGCGGAATGATGTGATCATAGTGATGCGCTCCGCACCTCCCACGGCAGCCAGCGCCTGGTGTGTAATATGCCTGCCTTGAAGGACCACAGCAGAGCCCTTTGGAATCAAGTCAGCAAGTCGACAAACGCACAAGAACTAGTCAGAGAACCTACCATTTGTGGTCCCCGGACTTTAATTATGTCGCCAGAGCCTGTCTTGACGGCCGTCTCCCCTCCGATCATCTGCGAAGCGTCGCTCATCATGACGACGCACACAAAGGGGTAGCTGTCAACATGCCACTTGGTCACTGGAATGTCATCGTTTGACTGGTTCTCCAGTTTCGCGTGGTTCTTGAGTGGCTCTTGCACGGAGACGTTGATGTTGCCGATATCAATGTCGATCATCGGGACCAAGTCGATACCGGCGATTTTCGAGACAATGGAGAGCGTCTTTGGATGCGTCCAGGCATCGTACATAAAGGGGGCATATCTTCACCCAGGAGTCAGCACCAGCCCTCCGCTGTCTCTGTAAAGCCGAGATAAACGCAGGAAAGTGTCGACGTACTTTGGACAATGGCCCCTCAGCTGACACCCAGCGAACTCCGTGCTATGCAAACAGTTGTCCCATACTTCATTCGTAAAGATCTCCCCCCTCATGAGGTTGATAGCCTCTTCGGTAAACAGCGGAAACGACTCAGAGATGGCGACCGGCGAGATGCCCACGTCGTCGGCCAGCCCGATGTCCTTCATCGTCAACACCTTGGGTTCTTCCTGGTAAGCCAGATGGGTTTCGGGCTGGAAGGCTACGCATGACCTCGCACTGGCGCTGCTCAGCTTCTCCTTAATGATGGGCTTGATGTCGAACTTGTGGGCTGCCGGTCTTGAGTCGACTTCCGCCATTGTCGAGTATGACAGTACTGTTGATGTCTCGGTGGACGGGTTGCGTGTGCGTTGTTGACGCCGAAGCCTAGGTGAGAAATGAGTTTCTGGAATATATTATTACTTGGTCGATGCCAGCTCATGAATTCACCAGATTGTACTGATAAGCTAATTAATAGATGTGGCGTATGGACAAACGTACAGGTTTGGATATCGGACCGCCATCTTCACTGGCGGTCTTGCTTCACCACGATCGTCCGGAAGTGCAGGCCATTTAGGACGGAGACCAAACAGGAAATCGAATCCAACTCTGTCTCGACCATCCGATTGGGCAGACTGTCACATCAACTCAATGGGCATCGTCCGGATATCGGACTTCAGCGCCACCGCTCCCTATGTTATGGGGACGAGGATATGGACATGATTGCCATTTCCTTCGAAGCTATTTCACCAGAAAGCTATCGTTTGCATAGGACAACTATCGGGCGACGATAAACAGACCTTTACAGCTAATTTTCTCCGTGTCGTTGCTAGCAAAGGAGGCCTCGTTGACATCGAGCGCGCAACGATGGGTTTGTCGATGTTCGGACCCCCGGAGCCTATTGACCCATCCTATCAACCATCCACATCTATTACACGCATCCCGGCGAGTTCTCCCATCGAGGACATACTCGCTATCATAGAAAGGGATGGAGGTGTGATCCTAACGGGATTCGCGACACCAGGCGACCTTGCTGCGATCGACCGGGACGTGGAGGCTCACCGAAAGCAAACCCGGACGACAGAGAAAAGCGCGCTGCAAATCATCCCGAAGGAAACGCTTGCAGTGCCGGGCCTTGTGGGCAAATCACCGACCATCGCGCGGATATGCGAGTCCCCGGTCCTGGAACAGCTTCGCACATCGATTCTCCAGGACAAGTTCAGCGTCATCCGAGAGGACATTGTCGAGGAGCACACGATCGACCCGCTGCTCAGCATCAGTATTACATTCTATATCGGGCCTGGTGCGCCGCGGCAAAGACTGCATCGAGACGACAACGTGCATGGAATCAGGCACGGAGGAGTCTTTGACCTGAAGAAGGCCAGCCAGTTTGCTTGTCTGATCGCTGGATCAAAGACGACTCGACAGAACGGGGCCACCATGTTCGTACCGGGTTCGCATCGATGGGACGACAAGCGCACGCCGCGGACCGACGAAGTATGCTTCGCAGGTGAGATTCCCCGCTGCCCTCCCCGTCTCTCCGTTCCTTTGCATGATAGATTGGTCCCTCCCAAGAAGTCCCAAAGATAAAATACACACCTACATACGTTTCAAGAGACCGTGCTAACCTCGTTCGCAGAGATGGAGCCAGGATCCGCGCTCATCTTCCTCGCCTCCTGCTATCACGGCGGCGGCCACAACTCGACGCGGGACGACGTCCGCAGAGTCCACGGCCTGTTCTTCACCCGAGGCAATCTGCGCACGGAGGAAAACCAGTTCCTTGCCGTCCCCAGGAGTAAAGTCCTCGAGATGAGCGAGAAGATGCTCTCTCTGCTGGGGTACAAGAAACCTACGACGGTCCTCGGGGTGGTTGACAATGATGACCCGGTGGTGGATCTACGCGGCGTGCTGGACAGGGCGAGCGAGTAATTAGGTAACAGGTTACGAAGTAATTAGTCGTTATCGTCGTCGGCAGAAACATGAATGCAAGTTGCTTCGTCCGAACGTCGGCGCGTCATGCAGCCTGTCTGTGATATGTGATACAGGGACGGACATGCTTCGTAAACCATCCCATCAGTCAAGCACGTCGAGGACACGACCGAGGGGTTGACATTCATTACTTGACAGCTATCAGGCCCAACTCATCACCTTTCGAAGCTCCACTGCACGTACATACGCATTTACTCGGCCTGCTAGGTGGTTTCATTGCGAGGGTTGCCTTTCTATTTCCGTTCCGTTTGTCGGCATGGATAGGGTAAGTAAGTAAGCCTCGGTATCATTGCTCGCTCGCTCGCTCGCTGTTCTTGTCTTGTCCCTCCTTCCTCTGGCGCTGTGTGGTCTCCTGCATAGGCGGCAGGCAGTAATTGCAGTATTGCGAAGATTACAAGGATCTGCATGATGAATTATTCCTGCTAGTTTAATTATCCTAACGTACGACTACAAATCATCTTGAAATACTTAGACCGCGTCCCTTGCCATCGCGCTTTTGACACAGTCTCATATCGTAGATCGTTTCCGACGCTGTGCACCACAGCGAGCACGTCTTTCGGAGCTTCCTGGAAATGCTCCGTACGATGGATAGACGGACTGAAGTGTCTGTGCGAATTTCAAGGCGGCTTCAGTGTCACCGTCACCGTCACCCTCACCGTCACCGCCACGTTCGAAGCTAGTCACTCGCGCGAACACCGCTGATGACGTCAATGTTTGGTATTCAACCGGTGCAGGTTTCAGTCGCGTTGTGGACGAGGCAGGAATTTCTTCACGTATGTATTGCTGATACTTTGGAGAGGCTCGTCGTAGGTTTTACTCGCGTTGCGGCCGAGTCAGTACTTTAGCTCTTGCTGATATTCCAGAGAAGTTGAGAGCTCATGGATCAGTCGTTCCGAACCTTGGCTTGCAAATAATGTAGGCTTTTTCCAACGCACATCAAGATGGAACCCAAGTGAGTGAACTCGGTTGACCTGTTCACGCACTCTGTCGCTGAACCTCCAGCAGGACGAACCGTCACTGGGATGAAGTCCAATCTCTTTCAGCCCGTATTCGCGACCGCGCCATCGAGGTGAGACTACAGCGTTTCATTACAGCTTTTTGCGGCAGGAGAGTCTCTGACATGGACAGCAACTTCTGGACATTTTTGCGCAATACAAAGACATAGACAATTACCCCCCGCTATGGGGAGATGAAGTGAGCTACTCTTAGTCCGCCCGGGACGAAGATTTCAATGCATCAGCTCACGAACGGACTATAATGCAGATTGAATATCAGCTCCTCTCCTTTGATGAAGACAAGAGGACGGTAAGGCTCCTTCTCGAGCAAGATGACGTACTCAAGAGTCTCCATCGCCGAGCTGAAGGTCAAGAGACAGACGC
The DNA here is from genome assembly GCA_016110215.1 of Capronia americana. NCBI lineage: Eukaryota > Fungi > Ascomycota > Eurotiomycetes > Chaetothyriales > Herpotrichiellaceae > Capronia > Capronia americana. Next base: position 74,993 of record JADWQD010000004.1, read on the forward strand.
CGAACATTTTAGCCAAGTAGAGTATGAAACCAGACGATATTATTGATCTCGAGAACGGGCCCTTGCTCACGTCTCGTAGTGGGAAGCGGAACCCTATTTTCCAGCCCGAATATGGAAGTTTCATGGTCGAGGCCACACCTGGGGCCCCTTACGACAACAGTCTAAAAAGCATGATGGGTGTCCAGGGCGATATGGCCAGGCGGTAAGCCGGCATCCTGTTCAACTCGGTTGGTCAGGTGACCTGACAGTGGCCAGGAGGCGAATGATACAGCAAAGGCTACGCGAGAACGAGGCGGTCGTGACGATGCCGGGTTTCCCACGCCTAGGCGCTCCAGGGACATTCACCCAGCCAGCCTTGCCATCTGGAGGGCAATTGCTTCGGAGCCAATTCCTCCCGGACGGCCTGGTAAGTAAGTACGAGCGATATGGGGCAATTCATGACAACGTCTACGCACGCCGCGACGGACGTCCCTTCAATGTCAAGGTTCCTATATTCAGAGACGAAAAGACGCCCTGGCCGTGGAAGGAATCGGACCATTTCGACTTGCCGAATGGTCCACGACAGCGAGAGCAAGGGCAAGAAGCAGGAAATCCCCGAGATGATGCTGAGAACTTCATATACGGCGACAGCATGTCATTTGGGCCAAGCTTCTGCGGCCTCCAAGTCACGTTGCAGGCGAGCAACCTTCGAGAAGCACGCTACCTCCACGACCAACTCTGTCCGGTTGGGCCGATCCTTATGGGCCTGACGGCTGGGACGCCCTTTTTCCGCGGCTTTCTCACAGACACGGACGTGAGGTGGAACCAAGCCGCCGCGGCAGTCGATGACAGGACTGCTAATGAGCTTTCCCCAGAGGTACTGTGATCCTGCGGAGCGTTGTGGAAGCAGTTGTCCACAATATACCGATATAGTGGTCTAATGGGTGCGCACTGATAACTAATACTTCAACCTGACAGATAGGAAAAGCTTCGCTTCCTCCCCGCTGGGCCCCTACTTCGATGTATATCGCCGACGACGCACGACTTCGACCGGAGTATAATCTACCAACCACTACCTGCGACCCCGACCGCACCATCGCGCAAAAGCTCCAAAACAAAGGCATGGACGCCCTCCTCGCCTCACATTACGACAATATACTAGCCCGTGACCCCGTCGCCATGACGGAGAAGGATCTCGAATCGTATACCGACGCCGAAGCCGGTGCTGATGCCGACGGCGACAATCCCCTCGACGTCTTCGAGATCCTCCACTCGGCAGTCTGGCCGCACGTGGATTTCAAACTCCCGTCCAAGGATGGCCACGCAGGCTGGAGAGTCGAGCTCCGCCCTCTAGAGGTTCAGCTCACGGACTTCGACAACGCGGCTTTCGTTGTTTTCGTGGCACTTCTCTCCCGCACGATCCTCCTTTTCAATCTCAATCTCTATGTCCCCATCGGGAAAGTGGCTGAGAATATGGCCAGAGCGCACACGCGCAATGCCGTCGTGGAGGAGAAGTTCTTCTTCCGTCGCGACGTGTGGTCGTCGTCGTCGTCTACAGACGCAGCAGCAGAACAAGAACGGCACGTGCCCGTCGAAACGGAGTACACATTGATGAGCATCGACGAGATCATGAACGGGTCGCGAAGCTTAAGTTCGGATGGGACACAGTCCGCGTCTTCTTCTTCTTCTTCTTCTTCTTCTTCTTCTTCTTTCGAGGGCCTCATCCCGCTGGTTGAACGCTACGTCCGTGAAGTTTACGCCGGGGAATTTGAACATGAACGTGGCCATGAACATGAACATGGACATGAGCGTGAACGCGAAGAAAAACGAGTCCAAAACAACAACGAAACACAAGAACCCCCGGGCCGGGGCCGGGGCCGGGGCCGCCGACTCTTCAAATATCTCGATATGATCCGCGCCCGAGCCGCAGGAAAGCTCGCCACGCCGGCCACGTGGATGAGACGCGTCGTGCAGCACCACGAGCGATATTCGTGGGATAGCGTCGTTTCTGAACGTATATGCTATGACTTGATGTGCGCTATTAGAGATCTTGAAGAAAAAGATGAAGACAGAGATGGACATGGACACAGAGATGGAGAGAGGGATAGAACGCATACGGATAGATAAGACTCAATCGGAAAGAATTGTTGCAATGTTGAGCTGGGCTTGGCTGTGTCGCACGCGTTGAGGATGAAATGCCTGTGATACTGTAGGTAGGCAGGTAGGTAGGTAGGTAGGCATATAGCTAGAAGGCAGTAGGTATTGGCCCGGAGCTAGGAGTCATTACTACATTACTGTAGCTGGGTCAGCCGACGGGATCGTACGTACCTACACTCGCGCGCATTATGCTGCACATATACAACAAGTATAGCTATGTACACGTACGTACCCCTCCACCTTTACGCTCTCACCTAAATCGTCGGCGCCGGCCCCTTCCTCGCACGTGCATGGCTCTTAATGCCAGACGACCTCTTCTCCCTGGGTGTGCTCCTTCGCACCCAGCCTCCATCCATGACCGACGCAGTGCGAACGCTCCCTCTGGGATATACGCTGCGGGGGGCGCGCTTAGTCGGGACGGCTGCCGTCGAATTGACTGGTGGGATGGCGCTCAGGTCCGTGGCGTACAAGGCGATAGAGTTCGCAATCGCCTTGGTGTTCAGCAGGAAGGCATCCCACGCGAGATTGGCAATCGTATCGCCGGCCTGATGGTAGTTGGCGTCGTAGGGCACGTCGGCCGTGCCCCCGAACATGGCGACCTCCTCCGGGGTCTTGGGGTCTTCCGCCCCGGTGAACAGACCGCCGGAGGGGATGTTGTTCTCGAGGAAGGGCCCGTAGTCGGAGCGCCCGTCGAAGGGGGTGGCGGTGTAGTTCGTGGCGATGGACGTGTAGAAGGCTTCAAAATCGGCTTCGATCTCTGCGGAGCCGGGCGGCCCGGTGAGGTTGAAGGCCGACCCGTCGCCGTCGTAGATGAGGTAGGCGTAGTTCGGGGAGGCGATCATGTCGAAGTTGAGGTATGCGCGGATCTTTGTGATTTCGCCGGCCGTCTGGTTGAGCGTCGACACGTAGTGCGTGCTGCCTTTGAGGCCGAATTCCTGGGGCACGCAGAGTTAGCATAATATTCATCAAACCTAGCGCCAGGATGGGGATTGTGTGAAAAAGCGACTCGCCTCGGCGCTCCAGAAACCAAATCGTACGGCGTTCGTGACCGTAAAGTTGGACAGCGCGATGGCCACGTTGAGGATGCCGATGGTGCCCGAGCCGTTGTCGTTGATGCCGGGGCCCTTCTCTACCGAGTCCGTGTGGGCGCCGAGGGCGATCACGTTGTCGTGGTCTCCGCCTTTCGTCTCGGCGATCACGTTGTAGGTCGTGCGGTTTTCGAGCACCGCGTTGACCTCGAGTTCGGCCGTGACTGGCGTGCCGGCTTCGAGTTGTGCAAGGAGTGCCAGGCCCGCCTCTTGCGAGATACTCACGGCCGGGGCATAGTCGTCTGGCTCTGACAGTGTACCACCGGAGATCGCGCCGGGTACGTTGTTGTAGATCAGCGCGCCCAAGGCACCTGCAGCGGCGGCATTCAGCGCCTTCTGTGCGAAAGGACACTCGCCGCGCGAGATGAGTACGACCGCGTTTGCCGCTTCCGGCGGATAATCCGTTGTTTCACACCCCAGGTTGCTCACTGCCACGAGGGGCGCGCTCGCCGAACCGCTGCTGTCATAGGTGAACAGATCGGCTTCTACGACCTCGCCGTTGGCGGTCAACGAGACGGTCCCGCCGGAGAACAGCTCGATGAACTCTTGGAGGTCGACGTCGTAGTAGCCCGTAGCAAGCAAGGTGTCGTACAAAAAGAATACGGTGTCGTTGTGGCCCTTGGAACCAAAGACTCTGTTCCCGCCCGCCGCGTCGGCGAACGTTTGCAACTGTTGTGCTCCTCTGGCGAGCTGATCGAGCGATATGAGCGCCTGTAATGCTTCACTGGTGACCGGAGGTAACTTGGGCCAAGTGGCTGCACATGGTGCTGCGAGTGCGGCGAGCACAGGAAGACTGAGACAGCGCATGGTGAAACAACTGGAGGCGGGCGACCTTCACGAGTGCTTCCAAGGCCATTCATCCTGGTTTTATTAGCTTCACCTACATACGTTGCGGTCACGCGAGCTTGAGCCCGGCTGCGTCTATGCATAGACATGCTTGGCCCGGTCAGGTTACAGTCTTGTGCGACTTATGCTTCAGCAAACCCACTTGACGTGAACTGATCCGGAAGTCGTGCGGAAAAGAAAACACGATGATCTTGTAGGAAGGCCAAGGCAAAACGTATCTAGACGGGCTTTGAGCGTGGCACAAGATCTTGGCCGTGCTTGAGCTTGAACGCTTGAGGCAGGCGGCATAGGTTGGCCATACGCCGAAGATAGATTGAGGAAGGTGGTTAACAGGTTGCGCATCGATGAAGCAGCATAACCTGGTGAATCGGGTATTGGCAAACATTGGCATGCAGAATGAGGAGCTGTGGTTGACTTGCTGATTGGGAGGGAATGTCGCTTTGTCCCAAATTCAAGTCTTGGAAGGGGCGGGGGGGTTAAGCTTCCCGATAGCGACGTCGTATCGGTTTTGCTTGAATCTCTGGGCGACGACTACTCGCAAGCTACAGCAGCTGTCGTCATTGTACCACATTGAGGCGAGAGCTGATCGATGTGATAGCACCCACGCATCCTACATGTCACCTGGTTCAGCAGTATCGCCCGAGACAAGGTATGTGCAACATCTCGGCAATGTAGTAATATTCCTCGCCCAGAGCTCCCAGTCCGCCGAGCTACATTTTAGACCTGCGTCAGGGTAAATGCAGCCGGAAGATCTCAGGCCACAAATCAGCACCAATAGCCAGGTAGCCATCGTTGAGCTGCAGCACGTCTTGGTCTTGAACGCTGCGACTGAAAATATTGGATTCAGCGATGGCACCGCCCGCCAAAGTCGCTACGCTCGGGATTTAGCATGAATATACAGTAATGGAAGTCGGCAAATGACTGGGCGTCTTCACCACATAGCTTCTTATACCGTCCAAGGCTGGAAAAACGAGAACACATTGTTTGTCGATGACCGTAAACTTGAACGACGCCACAGTCGCTTGGCATCTCAAGCAATGGAAAACCTGCTCACCCCCTACCGTGCCGCTTTTGATTCACGCTTGTGCGCGACTCTCTTCCTCTTACCTCCGCGCGTCTTTGGCTCACTTATCGTCTCCGTACCGCTGACACCTTAATTCGATATGAGAGGACTATAAATAAAAAGCATTCCCTGTCGAGGTGGTGACGGTAGAAACATCGCTTGCACAGACGCTAGGCCAAGATACAGAATAGGAGGACCACGACCGAGACCAGCGACCCGAACAATGCGTAGGTCCAAGGTCTACTTGTGCCGCATGGACTCCACAATGCCTCGGACATCGGCAAACTGTAACTCGTCCAGCGTCTCCTCCCACAGCCGCAGCATAGTCTCCTTTCCCTCGTCCGTGTATAGGAGGGCCGGGTATCTAGACATGATGAGTTAGTTATTTCCCGTTGTCATCTCACACGTGTAACAAGTAAATCACCCAGGAGGCGGAGAACTTACGGTCGAATCTCGGCATCCATGATGAAGCATCCGTGCGACTCTTTGCCTCGAGAGAGCGCGGCATTGAGGTACGTGTGCGCGGCATCCTCGACGCTTCGCGAAATGCAACCCACCACCGGGAGCACGACTGTCTGGACGATTTTGGGAAGATCGCGTCCCAGGCCTGTGCCCTTCGTCCCTCCCGGATCCACCAGGTTAATGATCACGTCGTCCGGAGACACATACTCGACCAGCCGGTACACGAACATGAGCCCGAGGAGTTTGGATGTGGCATACGACTCGAGGCCTGGGAGGCGTGTCTTGGGGTTGTCAAAGGACTTGAGGAGCGGCACACTCGCCCTGTTGGGAAACTTGGCAGAAAGCACGGTGCCCGAAGTGACTATTGAGATGCGTCCGGGGCGGCCAGGCGAGGCCCGCGCTTTCATGACCGGAAGGATGAGCATGGTCAAGAGCATGGTCGAGAGGTAGTTGACCTGCACGTTCTCCTCGTGGCCGGTGCTGCTAATCAGGTCGAACTTGAGCTTCGAGCGACCGGCGTTGAGGATGACGATGTCAAGGCTGGAGAGCTGGCTGTCGGCTTTCTTGACAAACGCCTGGACGGACCGTAGGTGCACATGTCCAGCGCCCACGCGTCGACGGTTGCGGTGGAGTATTCGGCACGGAGCTTTGATGCCGCATCGTCACCGCGCTGTTGGTCGCGGGATGTGATGATCAGGTGGGAGATTTTGAGCGAGAGCAGCTGGCGGGCGCATTCATACCCGATGCCCGTGTTGGCGCCGGTAACGATGGCGACTTTGCCGTGCAGAGTGGTGCCGGGGGGAGGCGCTGGGATCTTGTTGTGGCGGATCTGGGACGTGAGATAGATGCGTGGCCATGATTCTGTGAGGGGCGCTAGATCTTTGGATGCCATGTTGGCGCTTTCGTCCGGTGAGGCGTGCTCATGAAAGGCCAAGGGAGGACTGAAGATGGACCACCAACCGGGAGGGCCACTGTTTCTATATCTCCAGGAGCAAGGGCCATCGCCACCGGATGCAAAGAATGCATGAATCCGAAGCCAGTACCTCGTACTGACGGTCGAGACAATGTTCGCCCAAAGCGGTAAATGATTCTATCCAGGCCCTGCCAATCACGCAAGCGAGAGTTATGGGTCTCTCAGCACCGGCTGCCCCGACGGGCTCCTATTTCGCCTAGTCTTCGAAGACTTCTCCCCTCGAAACCATCTCCACGATGCTCTCTTCTCCCTTCTCCATCTGCATGCTCCCATGATGGCTTCAACCAAGCCCCGCCGTAAGTTCCGGGGGCATCTCGAGCGAAAACGAAACGTATGCTCACGCGCCAGCAGAAAAACAGTCGATCCTGTTCGTCCAGGCGGGCGACCGTGACCCTCGCACGCGCCGTATGATCAAGAGCCATGTGATGCTTGGGAAGAATCGGCGATCCAACGAGCCTGGGACGCCGGGATGCCGAGCAAGCGCAGTGGCCGAACCGGCTGCAAGGAGCATCCCACCCGGAATACGCTCTGGTGTCACCTGGGCTTCATCCATTGACATTGAACCCCAAGTCGCGGTCGATGTCATCCAAAGTGCGTTTCTGCTGCCAACACTGAACCCCCAGCACTCTCATACTCACATGGAGGTAGGCGCCGTCGGGATCGGCAAGGCCCGCTACATTCTCGCAGCCTGCCTCACATTCGTCCCGCTCGATCGCGGCTTTGTCGAGAGTCTCTGGCAAGATCCCTCACTCTTCCAGACCGCCGTCATGATGGGAGAGACGTACTTCCAGTTCATGCGAGGCCAAAAGAACCGCTATCGGAGCATGATGCAGGTCTCGAAGACTATTCAGATGCTCCGCATGAAGCTCTCGGTCGTCGGCGAGTCGGAGCAAATCTCAAACCAGACCCTCTATGTTGTCGTGTGCCTCGCGAGTCATGCGCGCGTGCTCGGAGACGACGATGCCGTTCGACAACATCTCGGAGGGATTTGTAGAATGGTTGGCTTGAGAGGGGGCATTGAGAAGCTCGCCGAGACGAAGCTTTTGGTGGAACTTCTCAGGTGAGTTGGTGACAGTGCGGAGGGATCAGAGAGCAATCACTGAAGCGTCTGATCGTGTTCAGGTGTGACATGGGTATGGCGCTGCATGCAGGGACGAAGCCCCTCTTGATGGACCGTGATGAATGGCTCAATCTGTTCTCCTCCTACCACGACACGCTTGCCACAGAGCCAGCAGCGCACGCAGTCTTCCCCAACCTCGACAGCCGCATTGCCCCGGCGTGGCAGATGATGACGCGCTTCTGCTCGCTGGTCAATCTCGCCACCGAAGCCCATGGCCGCATCCCGTGGGACCTGTTCCTACGTACGATGACTTCGGTCATGTATCCGCTGCAGTATATTAGCTTCGGGCCCCGGTCGTTCAACGAATTAGTTCGCCTGGCTCTCCTGGTGGTTTCTTCCCATGTCTTCCTGCAATGGAAATCCATCACCGTGCCTTTCAACCACTTGACAGCTGCGTACCGGGATGCTCTCCTCCACGCCGACGCTCTGCGTAATGCCTCACCCCAGACCAGCTCCTGGTTCTTCATGATGGGCGCCGTCGCGGTGTTCACAGAGTCAGATAACCACTGGCTGAGGCCCAGACTAAAAGCCCACCTTGAGGATGCGGGAGTCACAACATGGGCCGAGGTACAGAGGATCTTGAATTCGTTCCTGTGGGTTCATGTCTTGCAGGAGAGCCCAGGAAGGATGATTTTTTCTGCATTACTCGAGACACAAAGGGACGATAGCTAGACATTCTCGTTATTATTGCTTTGGTCTGGTCATCGTCTCTATCTTTAGCTAGGTGCCTCGACCGGGTATTACCCCTTACACCCCCTTCGGCCTGGGGGCCAAACGCCTTAGCCCCTATAGTAGAGGTGAGAAACGAATGATCGCTCACGCGGCGCGCCCTGACTCACGCGAGCAAGGGCGAGGTATAAGGCGACAGCACCTCCGTCCCGCTCCGGGGAGAGGCCAAGCGGTTTAACCACACCTAGGCAGTCGGCATGGGATTCGATAAGCGTTTCCGACCGAGCGGACGAAGTTACATCGCCTTCAAGATTAGAAATGAACGTGGACAACTGTCAAGAGAAGCAACGAAGCATCCATCCATTTGGAGATACCCGACGAGGCGTGTATGTGCACATGCGCAAGTCGGTCTTGTGCATGGAAAGACCGATTTCTCTTTGTTGTGCCCGACCGTACTGTATCGACGCAGGCTTCCACGCTTCATCTCCCCGATACACGCCCTGCACCTCTTCTCCAAGCCTCTGCTCCAGGCAGAGTCACTGATGAAAAGGGACGTCATTCGCATCACAAGGCGGTAGTGGAAGGCCTCGGACACAAGAGCAAGAGATCTCCAGCACAAGGCATGACAGGACTCCTGCGAAACTGCAAAAAATATCTTGAGCGTATCGAGCCCCCCGTAAGGGGCATCCTAGCGGTCAAGCTAAGGAAGAACAGTTACTACACTTGATCTGAGCCATGAGGCAAAGAGCGTTGGGAGAAGAAAAGGATGGAGGCGTTGCGGCGCGGGAGGGAAGAGGATATTTATACAGGACGTGTTCAGAGTAGGCTCCAGAGGGAGAAGGAGAGAACTTTGAGGCGTAGACTGTTGCCTGTGTTGAGACCGTGGTTGCCTGCTCTGGAGGAATTGGTTGACCTTCGCGGATGGCTGCCTGCAGCTACTGTAAGCACGTTTGCTTCAATTCGAGGATTGCAGCCTAGGCTACAAAGCAATGGGGTTGATCCTCTATTTTTCAAACCGGCCTTAGACGTGGCACTCAGGGCGCTGCGAGAGGCAGAAGTGAATGACACTGAAAATGTTCAGGCAGTCGGAGCTGGATAGATGGATCCCTTCAGTAGAATGAATGCGCCTGTCAATTGGCACAGCGAGCTGTCTGGCCCATAAACGTTCCGCACTGTCCTGATCTCGCGGATAGTCTCATGAAAATTCCGAAGTCGACACTCAGAAGTGAGTGACTGTTCACCGGCGCACCGTGTGCAACTTCAGATGAAGCAGATCCCGATGCAAACAACTTCAACTCTCCTCCACTGTAACAAAACTCTTCTCCAGACCCTCGCACAAGGCAGAAGATAAGATGAAAAGGGACGTTATTCGCATCACAAGGCGGCAGTGGAAGGCCTCGGACACGGGTGCAAGAGACTCTCTGGCAAGCCAGGAGAGTCTCAAGCAAAGGTTCAAAAAGAAGATAATCTTAGAATTTGAGACCTTTGGTCTCATATCAGAGATTAAACTGATAAGAACAGATACTACCTGTGGGCGCAGTCAGTGGCTGTCAACGGACAGAGATGCAGGGTGGCACGAACACTTGATCTACTGTAGTAGTTGTTAGCAGATGACTCATTGAGGAAGAGCATGATGTTAGTACGTACAGCCAAAAGGCAAAGAGAGCTGGTTTTTTTTTCAAAACAAGGGCTGGAGGAAGTAATTATTTATAGGCGGAAGAAGTGCACGGGGCTTGGCGGGTTTGCGGAGATTTGGCGGGTTTGCAGAGTTTGCACAGGTGATTTTACTGGAGCGGCCAAAGATGCGTCCTGCCTATGTACTTGTAGAAGTGAATATATCTACCGGTATTGTGGGTGATCATGAGCAAGTCTTGAGACCAAGCCGAGACGCCTTCAGTGTAGGTCATCTTGGACTGCTTGTCTCTAGAGGTCTGCCAGAATCGGTGCCATCAAAAGAGTAAAAACACTACCCTACCCACCGTTCAAGTCACCTCAACAACTCCTCTGTTGATGAGCGCTCATCCATGACGGTAGGTCGACCTCACTATGGCTTGTCTGATCTATTGTCGTCACTCGTACTACCTATTTACATTAAGTTGCCTTTCATATCCGTGATCGTCTACGTACAGCACAGACATGACCAAGCCCACGCTTCCATCCTCCCTCATCAACACCCTCACCTCGCACACCGGCCCCATCAACGCCCTCACCTTCTCCTCCCTCGGCGGCACCTACATCCTCACGGGCAGTTCCGACCGACAAGTCCACCTCTCGCGAACGGAACCCTCTACCTCCAACCCTGCTGCCCTACAACCTTCCAGACCGATCCAGAAATACGCAGCGCATGGATACCCGATTCTGGACATTGCAGTCTCGGCTGATAACCAAACCTTTGCAAGTGTCGGGGGCGATCGGAGTGTCTTCCTGTGGGATGTCCAGAACAACGAGGGCACGAGTAGGAGATTCGGGAGTAATACATCCCAAGGCCACACCAGTCGCATCACCTGCGTCGCGTTTGCGGGAGAGGGGGATTCCGTGCTGGTGAGTGGGAGTGACGACACGAGCGTGCGCATGTGGGATGTCAAGTCCCGGGACGTGCGACCGTTGATGGTCCTCGAAGAGGCGAAAGATGGCGTCTCCGCTTTGGTGGTCCCGGATGCTGGGTACGAAGTTATCGCCGGTAGCATTGATGGACGGGTCCGAGCCTACGATATCCGGACGGGAAAGGTCACGGTGGACGTGATGCCCGGGGCTGTCACGAGCTTGGAGACCAGTAGGGATGGAAAGACTTTGCTGGTGGGATGTCTTGACGGACGGATAAGAATGATGGACCGCGGCGATGGGACTTGCTTGAGGGCGTTTCCGCCCGAAGGCGAGGCCGGATACAGGAACGATAGTCTGAGGCTGAAGAGTTGTTTTGGCAGGAATGGCGGCCTGGTGCTCAGTGGGAGCGAGAGTGATGGGGACGTCAGGGCGTGGGATGTGCTGAGTGGAAACAAAATCGGAAGCGTGCAACTCAGTCCAACCGGCAAGGTCATCAGCGTGGTCAAATGGCGAGAAGGAAGCCAGGCGCAAGGAAGACAGAGTCTCTGGGCTGGAGGCGGTGCCGACGGCATCGTCAAGATATATGCAGACGGGTGAAAACGAACAAGTCAAGTCGTTTTCCTCATGTTAAAAGGGCCTGAAGAGGGAACCCAACTTTTAAAACCCGGCCGTGTCATGCATGATTTTTTTCGTCTCCGCCCCAAAAAACAATAAATGCAATGTTGACCCGTTCTTGCAGAATCATGCCTCCTCTGCATCGGCGACTCGCTTCATTCCGTATTCCAACGCCTCGAGCGCCTTCTCCAGCTGGCTTGCTCGCACAATGACCGTGCCTGCCCTGGCCGTGCTCAAGAACGAAATCTCGATCGGATCCCCCGCGCCCGTTGATAGGGGGCTCAAATTCAGCTCTTTGGAATCCGTGTTCCCTTGCGCAAGCCGGCCCGCCACTCCGCAGACAATGCCGGTCGCCTCGAGAGGGAGCTCGCGCAGATCAAGCGTTATGGGGATCAACGCATCGTCTGTCGACTTGGCACCTAACAAAGACCCGCCCAGCCGGTCAAGGAGCCGATGCTCGAGAAGCACGGATATCGGCTCGCCGGAGGTAATGGTGACAGACAGAAACTTTGCGCCGAAATCCAGTTCTGATGATGTGGTGGTGGGCAATCCAAACCCGACGATCGACTTCGCGGCCGCGTCGTCACTCCCCGGCGGCGCTGCCGTGGCGAGCAGAACTTGATGAAGGTCGTTCTTTAGTCGTTCCTCGGTCGCTTGGTTGTACTCGCGACTTCCAGCACAGTTTGCCAGCAGGATATTGCTGTCGACCGACGGAGTCACGTTATTGCGCTTCAGCTTGGTGAAGGTTCGGATCTGCAGTTCAGGGATGTCCTTCGCTGGCGGCGTGGTAGGGACCGAGCTCTCGTGGAAGCCCGGAGACGTAGAAGGGTTATGTGGTAGCGTCGGGGACGATGGCGAAAGCTGTGACACGAATGCATCGACAGTCTTGGAGAAGACGAAGCCCCTTTGCCGAAGCGCTTTCGTGACCGTCCTCTGTGATCGAAACGGCACGAGAATGTAATCGGAGAAATAGGTCGTGATGAAGAAAATGCTTCTGTTCCCATCCGGGTTAGAGGGTCGTCATCCAAGGAAAAAAATTGAAGTGCAAGACTTACATTCCAGCCATCGCCAGCGGAGAAGTGAGCTCCAAGACTCTCTGACCGGCATCGAGCCCTTGGCCGTCCACTTGGATCACGATATAGTCTTCGGCACTGATTTGAATCTCCGTCTTGGTCTTGCCCTTTCTGCTCGCGTACAGACTGTTCAGGAGATCCGCGAGGGGCCGAACATAGCGGTCCGCGAGATATCTCGAGCAAATGATGGAACACTCGACAGGAGTGATTGAAAGGTTGAGGAAGTCGTGTCGATTTGTCCACGAGATTTTCGCGGCGTCCTCGTCGTGATCTTCGCCGAACAGCAGGCGCAGAATCGGCTGCAAACAGAGTGCATACAGCTCGATGGGGATGTGGATCAGAGCGAGGCGAGGTTCCTACCCGGCGAAGACTGTGTTAGCACGGTTGGTGTCTCAATCCAGCCCTCTCTTTCGTCAGTTAGGCGCTTTGTGTCCATGCAAAACTCACCAGGAACGATATCTGGGCCGAAATGAGATTCATCGAGTCGGTCATGTCGCCGTCGTGATCATAGGCTAGTGGCACACGTCTCACGGTTATTCTACTACCCGCGGGGTCTCTTCGCCCTGTCACCTCACAAGTCTAGAGTCCTCCTAACCGGCTCACAAAGGTGAAGTCGCCCGTCCTCGGGTCAGATTCCGGAGGTGATCGAGAGCACGGCTTCACTTGACAATTGACGGTGGTCTGTAGAAAGTCAAGATCGCGGTCCTCATTGTGGCCGTATGGCTATTCTAGAGCAACTGACTGGACCCAAAGAAATTTGGATGAAAGAGAACAGCAAAGGGGAAAACGAGATCAGGTTAATGACTGGAAGCCAGCAGGAACGCGTGAGCGTGGGTCGGACCGCTGCATAAACGTGATTGGCAAGTCCATGATTGAGAACCTAATGACGCTTAATGCGATAAGGAACGTGGGAACAATCACATCTGACGGAGGAATTCGGCGGGAGAACATCATGGCATTTCTGCGCCCGCTGATTGTCGAGTTCCACAGCATCTGCGGCATCAGACTGTGCTGGCATATGTCCTAGACAAGCAAGAAGACGGCTAATCCGAGAGTTTTGTCAGGCCCGCAGACTACGCATTTCGCGGAAATGAGAATTCCCTCGCGCCTATCGACGCTCAAGTTATGTGCGATGCCGTGAAAGCACCACCTGTGAAGACGTCGCTAAGCTATGAGCAGTTCCCGACGTGGGTTGACAATGTGGGGAACCCGGCATTCGATCATTCGACTTGAAGGAGCAGCACGGCGAACGTGTCTGACGCTCGATAGCGTGGGGGAGCACCAGGGAACCCAGCTGTTGAGCAGATCTGACGTGAGTAAGGTATGGCGTGGAGAAAATCAGGAACGCCGCAGGGTCGTCAAATCAGCATCGGACAGGAGGAGGGGTCGACGAGCGGGCATGTGGCCAGGGTCGAAGCGTTCGGGGCGAGTGTGAACCCTCGACGAACATGGACGCCCTTCGGAAAACCTAGCGGGGCAGTGCGCAAGTGCGAACACGGGGAGGCCGGCGACGACCTCAGGCCAATCACGGCTCCCATGACGTGCATTTTATGTTGCGCAAGCGTCGATTCGCACGAGCATCAGCAGTGAGTGGGGCGGAAGCTGAAGCGAGTGCGCTGTTTATTCAGTAATCTGGATGCTGCTGCGTCGAAAACGCGGTCCTCGTCTCTATCTGACATGGCCTCTCTCTCATGGCCGACGGTGTTGCGATGTCGGATCTTTGCGTCTTCGCGAGCATGTGATGGTTGCTGGGATAGTGTGGGGACCGGCGTCGTGCGCGAACTGCGGGGGCCTTGCCTCCGTGCGCAAACGGGTGCCAGGATTGCTAGCCTCGTCGAACGTCCAATCGCCCGAGGCTCCATCTGCCAGCAAGCATTCAACTGGAGCGATAACACTGTCACATCTGTGTGACTGAAAACCCTTACTCACCATCAACCACCTTCAGCTCGATGCCACCACCATGTGCATATCAGTCGTCTGAAACTGCGTGATTTTTGCTGGCCATACAAATGCTTCGTCGCTGAGGAGTTCAAATTTGTGAAGCTCCCCGCGGCGTTGCACCTCTTCCTCCTCTAGATGCACCACCTCGTCCTCGTCCGCGACCTCGTGGGGTGGAAGGTTGATCCAAGATAGCCGGTGGAGGGACGTGGTTTTGCGCCTTGGGCCGAAAGCTGGGGTTGTGTTGCATGACACCAGCTTGAGGGTCGCCACGATCGACAACTGTATAGCCAGCGCGACTGACGTGTCCCATGCCTCCACGTCCGCCGCGAGCATACTGGCCGTTTGTTGCATTGCCACGGTTGCCATTGGCAGGTGAACCGTTTCGAATAGGCATCGCTGTGCCGTTCATGTTGCCACGACCGCGGGGTTGTCCTGATACAGCTCCTCGCCATGATCCTCTCAAGGCTGGTGGTGCCTGAGCCGGACGTAGTTGACCTTGACCATTGATTCCAGGCGGCCCATAGCCCGGAACGGTCAGCGGATTTGCGGCGCCGTTTGTCCGCCGATTCGCGCTCGCTTGAGACGATGCAACGACTTGACGGTTGCTAAGATTCAAGACCGACCATGTTGGAACAGTTGAGCCTCTGAACGGTGAGCATCTGTCGCCCAAGGATGTTCCACTCATGAAAGAGACATCGAAAACGACGTCAAGCCAGGTCTCTCTTGTTGTCAGGGTGAGGCCCACGATGGTTCCTTTGGAAGCGATCGGCACTTTCCCCGAATCAGCCACGTAGATAACACGGTCTCCGAGAGAAAATTTCTGGTTCCCAAGACGCCATTGTGCATCTGATGGCTTCAGGAGGCCGTTTCGGGGGACACCGCCAAGCGTCTTGTTCTCCGGCGGCGGTTCAGTGCGCAGAGCCTCATCGGCCGCTAGTTCAATAAGCTTCACGACCTCCGAATCGAGTTGTTCTGCTTCCAGTGGCACTCTCTCAAAGCTCTTTGACTCGATCTCTTTGAGCCACGCTTGGATTTCCTTGATCTTGGCCTTGGCTTCCTCGGGGTTGCTGCCTGGAAAATACGCAGTAGCCGGCAACATATCGCCCTGAGGGTTGCTGTGGATGCCGGCAATAAACTGTGGGAACTTGATCATGTACTGCTGAATCAATTGGATCGCTGCTTGGCTGAATTCCCAACCGCTGCTCCCCTTGCGCGAGTAGCCCAAGACCTTGAGCTTTTTCGCCTCGAACTTGAGGTTGAGACCGAGATTGACTCTCTGATCATCGACGCGAACGGAGAAGGACGAGGTGATCTTCGCCAAAGCCAACGCGTTCAGGCTCAAGCTCTGCGCGACTTGGTATGACGGCACATATGGTGACAATCGTTCGGCTTGTCGAGCAATGTCGCGTCCGAATTCGACTTGGCGACCTTTCGCGAATGCAACCAAGCATTTCGCCTTTCCGTTTTCATGGCCAATGACACTCAGGGGCCGCCCGTAGGCGTAGTCACCTAAGAAGAAAGCGTTGGTCCCTTCAGGGAACTCTACCTCGATCGGCACGGCGGCTTGTTCGATGAACCGAACGTCCTCGCTAATCACGTTCTCGACAACAACTTGTGTCGCGTGGATCGTTTCCAGGCCCGGCATCTCTGCAAACTCCTTGATAGTCGACCCGTCATCCAGTTTCTTAAGGCCCTTGAGCATTTCCACCTGAACAAGGGACTCGACGTCACCAATCAACATCCCAAGTCTTTTGCTGTAGTATTTCTCGATTCGTTCTGCCTTCCTGTGGAAGTCATCGATTTCCTTTCCAGAATGTTCAATAGCCTTGACTTGATGGGGAACATTTTCCGCAGTCGTAATCGGAACGTAGTCGAAAAGCTCATCGGAGACCTTCACCACTTTCGCTTCTTGCAAGAATGGGTAGCCAACATGTACACGCTTGTTAAGCAGCACTTTGGCAAACTCGACTTTGGCTCGCGTCTCGGTGTCTGACACTGTGACCACCATGCTCTCATTGCGGCTATCTTGCTGGAAGACACTGACGCCGTGGAAGCCCAAAGAAGCAGTGAAAGGTAGGGTCTTCAAACTCGGAAAGCCAGCCAAAGCTGCGACACCAAGCTTGACGCCCTCGACTAGACCAACATACGGCTCCAGTCCGTCCATGGTTGGCAGTTCGAATTCGTTCTGGATGCAGTGACAGTGCGGCAGGTCAGGGAAGATACCGGCCAGCGAGGTGGGGTAGGTGTAATCTACCTCTGGGGAGTAGACAAATTTCAGACTGACGCCAAAATCGTTTCGCAAGCGTTCTTCTTCCGAGAGTAAAGCGTCTTTTGGCGCCATAGCACTGAGCAAGCGATGTTCTTCGATGAACGGAATTTTGACAACAGCCTCCCATTCCTGTTTCTTGCCGTTCATGTCAAGTTCAAAATCACGCGGATAGAAGTCGATAATAGGCGAATCCTTCGACGTCATCAGATCATGGTAGACTGTCGGAACAATCTTCTTGCTTCGGTCTGGAAGCACCCCCATGAGTTGCTGGAACGGTCGGAATGGCTGGCCAAGCTGGAAATTCATATCAGCGCCAAGACCCTTCTTGACATCGGAGATCATAGGCGAGTAATGATACTGATAGAACCAGGGCCAAGACGCAACCCCGCGATAATAGTAGTAAAGAACCCATTGCAGACCCTGCACGTAGTTCTCAGTTAGATGTCTCAAGCCTTCCTCGTTCTCAAGGCCCCAGCCAAACTTTTCTTTGTAGTATGTGTCCTTCCATTCACGGAATTTTTGGTCGTACTTCTGCTCCATGTCCTGTTGAGCCTGCTCATTGGTAGCCTGTTCAACTTTTGCATTTTCGTATCGTTTGAGGACACGCATAATTGCTAGCTGGGATTCCTCATCCTCATCTTCCTCCGAGTCTTCGGCGTGTGGCGTAGGCGGGAACTCGAGCTGAATAAAGCGGTCGCCTTCTTCATTTTCCTTGGTGGACCATTGCAGGTTCAGGTCAGTCGCCAGCTGCTGCACAAACTTCCGATCTCTGGCGGGGAGTGTGGATGGAAGATTAAAGGGCTGTCTGGTGGCAGGGTCTTTGCTGACAGGTGAAATGAAGAACTTCTTGACATCCTTGAAGATCGTCTTCTGCTCCGGAGAAATTCTGAATGGCCCACGCGACGCTGTCAGTGGCTTGTCCACAGCTTGAGCATTGCGTTTTGCGTTGATCCATTTAGAATCGGCATATTCCGCTTCAAAGAAGCGATACTCCACTTCAGACAACTCATCGAGGAGTACCTCCATTCTTTGCAGATTGATGACGCCGTGCTCGTTGATGTACCCGCCCAATGTAGGAAGAATCTGCTTGTACTTCTGGAACATAAGCGCCAGTGCACCTTCGTTGATGTGCAAGTTGGGAAGATTCGGCAGGAAATCGTTTCCGACGAAGAAAGCCATGAGAATAAAGTCGTCAATAATCCGTTCCATATCGTACTCAAAATCGAGGGCACCTTCCTGCTGGAGATCTTGAAATTCCAGTTCAAGATATTCCCGTACAATGCAGAGATGCATCAGATAGAAGTTTTGGTGTTCTAGTTCTTTCGATTTCTTCTGTGATTGCCTACCAAAGGTGACTTCTTCTCGGAGCAAGCAGAAATGAGGGTCATGGCTGAGGAGACCCAACATGATCAGGTCTGCATCAAGACCGTACAGGCAGTGACGGACGTTAGGATCATAACCGGGCTGCGCCTTGGCTTGGCGGATGTATTCCATGATTTTGTGTTCGCCTTCACCTGGCACTTCGTGACCGGATAGAACAACCTCAACACCTTGCCAATCCACATCTTCGGAAACCTTCTTGCTGATGAAATATTTGAGTTGTTTGGTGAGCTTCGCCATGAACTCGGTACCAGGAGTGATACAGTTGCTGTCAAAGGGTTCTTCCTTTGGGAGCTCTAAGCCCTCCTTGATTGCCTTGTCTCTGGCCTTTTCCGCATCAAGGGCTGTTCGGAAGCGGCGAGAGCGCTGTTGGTTCATCTTGGCGCGCGGTGCGACACCGTCGATCGCCATGAAGAACAGCTTCTTCGGTTTGATTTTGCCGAAAAGGTGCTCAATGTAGTTGAAAATAGCAATGAACATTTTATCCTCGGTCATCCGGAACGAAGGAGAGTCCGAGTCTTTGTGGGTACAGTTGTGGATGATGCCGTTCATGTCGAGGTAGAGACAGTCGAACTCGGGAATGCGGTTTTCGGCAATGAGCTGCGAGATGGCCGGATACCGCTCGCTCATCCATCTGAAGAATTTGGGGACACCCATGGTGGCGGTGGGCGCAGAACTTCACGAGAGACGTTGTGACGGTCAAGAGAAAGCGAATCCTTAAGCTGCGGTTCCTGAATTCCTCATGCAGGATGCGCAGGCCCCAGACGCGCAGGGAAGAATAAAGAATATCCTGCCTAGATATCGGTGACAGAGAGTAGCTAATTGTTTGTCGGTTCGATGATGAGTCGTCGACGGCGAAAGGTAGATCTGGGGAATTCAGGCTCGGCAGCTTTTCCTCTTTTGGACGTCATCAGTGTCAGCGCACTTCACCGTATCCCTTAACGCGACCGCGCCGCGTTCTATTCGAGATTCAATATGAACTCACACTGAGGGCGCAAAAGCATTGATGAACCGTTCAACAACATCAAGCACACCTTGACTATTCATACTGTCACGCTCGTCGCCTCTTGACTCCTTGCTCCTTAATACCTTCTTCTGCGCCTCTTTTTCATTACAATGGCAGACGAGGATGAGAACAGTAAGGCGCATTTGCATTCCAGCCTTCACTCACTAACCACAATGTCAACCCACAGTGAGCGAACAGGAGCTCAACCAGGAAGATGCCGAAGCTGAGCAAAAAATCATCAATGAAGAATACAAGACATGGAAGAAAAATGCGCCCTTTCTTTATGACATGATCCTCAGCACCGCCTTAGACTGGCCCACGTTGACCACCCAGTGGTTCCCAGACATCACAGAGTCAGTCACACTCGGCCCTGTCCGGCTGGCTCATTGCTAACAGTTTCCAGCGCGCCTGACGCAAATTACTCCAAACACCGACTGCTGATTGGCACACATACCGCTGAAGGGCAACCAAACTACCTCGAGATCGCCGACGTCCAGTTACCCAAACCCAAGAAGCCAGACGTCAAGGACTACAATGAAGAGACAGGAGAGATTGGCGGTTATGGCGGCGGTCCGTCAGGCAAGAATCAGTTCGAAGTCAAGTTCACCATTACTCAAAAGATCGACCATCCTGGCGAGGTCAACAAAGCTCGATATCAACCCCAAAATCCCAACATTATTGCGACCATGGTCACAGATGGACGGATCCTGATCTGGGACAAGACGAAATTTTCTTCTCTACCCACGGGAACGCCTAAGCCAACACTGGAACTCGGTGGCCATACAAAAGAAGGCTATGGACTGAGCTGGGATCCTCATCAGAGTGGCCGGTTGGCAACAGCCAGCGAAGATCATACGGTGCGGCTGTGGGACATTTCACAAGCCTCGAAATCGAATAAACTGGTCAATGAGTCGCGGCGTTACACCCACCATGTCGGAATCGTCAACGACGTCCAATTCCACCCCATTGTGCCACACCTCCTGGGAACCGTCTCAGACGACCTGACGATGCAGCTTCTGGATCTGAGGCAGCCTGACACCACGAGAGTCGCAGCCAAGGCCGAGAACCAGCATCGCGACGCGATCAACGCTATCGCATTCAACGGTGCAGTGGAGTCAGTGGTGGCAACAGGAAGTGCAGACAAGACCATTGCCATCTGGGACCTACGGAACCTCAAGGACAAACTGCACGTACTAGAGGGGCACAATGACAGCGTGACGACTCTAGAGTGGCATCCCTTCGAGGAATCGGTGCTCGCATCCAGCAGCTATGATCGAAGGATCATGTTTTGGGATCTTGAAAAGGTCGGAGAGGAGCAAGCGCCGGAAGACAGTGAAGACGGTCCTCCTGAGTTGCTGTTCATGCACGGAGGACATACAAACCGCATCAGCGACTTCGCTTGGAACAAGAACAGCCCTTGGGTGGTGTGCAGTGCCGCAGATGACAACCTGATTCAGGTGTGGAAAGTCGCTGAGGCCATTGTGGGCCCTGACGATGAGGATGTACCCATGAATGAGCTCGAAGGCTAGAGACCTTCGACTCCGATGTCTCTCGTCTCCAGAGGGCCCCGTTTCCCCCCTGACGAGCAAGGGTGGATCTGGCAGGACATCTAGAATATGTTCGAGTAGTTATCTGGGTGACCTTGCCGATAGGTCAAGGACATCGAGATGTGTGCATGCAAAAGAACAGCGTTTGATGACTTCACTCTTGGTTGTCTGGTAGGCAGTACAGTCTCTTGCCGTAATGCTACAGCCTTTTGACGATGCAATCGTTGGGTCATTGGGAACGACGACGATGCGACGGTGGCTAAGCAGCGCAGGCTTGTCTCGCCTAGGCTAGCTCGTGAGGCGCCCGTTAAGGCTGAGCCTCTATCTCAATTATCTCACTGGCTGTCTTTTGCGTTCTCCATGCCTCCCTGCCACAACACGTCGTCATCATCAATCGCAGTCACACTGTGCTGGTATCTGTGATTTGGCGAACCGTATGATTGAGCGGAGAGTCCCGCTGGCGCTGTTGATTCAAAATTCAGCTTGCCCTAAGGCGGCCCGGGGGGAACAGCGCATTCCTACATTTCAGGCATCAGCCATTTCAGGCCCTCGGTGGTGGGCGATGCAATCTGTAACGCTACTGTACCCGTGGCTTTACGATAACTAGCCCGACGACGCCACCCAGATTTCGGACCGTCTTTAATGCCTTCTGCATTTTATTAGGCATGGTCGGGGTTCCGAGAAGCAAAGGGTGTAGAATATGTGTTCAGCGTCGGGTGAGGTGCGACTTGACGCGCCCCATCTGCAACAATTGCAAGAAGGGGAATCGACCCTGCCCAGGATATGATTCCGACCTCAGAATACACGACGAAGGCTCGAGACTCAGAAAGCGCTTCGCTCAGAAGGATGCGACCGAGTCTAAAGTCGGGGGCGACAGCGAGTCGCCGTCGACCTCGACGAGCCACCACAGTCAGTCCACCGGATCATCTCCAGAAGAATCGTTTGGGTTGGTCACGCGCTTCAACACTCCAGACCTGGAAGAGCAACTTCATGCGCACGGTCAATGGATACAGGCCGACGGCGCGTTTACAGGCGTTGTGCCGAACCAGGTGTTCCCTGAGCCGGATAGCATGTCCACTCATGTGCCCTTCACAGACTTTCCCAGCCTCTTGCACGGCGGATCCTTCAATCTTGACATGTCGTTCTCCGCGGCACTCAATGGCAGTGTCTACTCCCCGTACTTGGCGCAGGAGCAGCTCCTCAACACGTTTTCGTCCGCGCTCGGCGGTCACGGCCCACTCCTGCTCCCTCCTCAGATGCGGAGCCATCAGAACTGGCTGTCCCAGTTACCTCGCATGTTCGGTTCGAAACTCCTCGACTCCTCCATTCGAGCTGTCTCTCTGGTCCACTTAGGTCGGGTTCAGCGGTCAGAAATCTTTGTGCAAGAGTCGAGGCGATTCTACGGCAACGCTCTTCGACTGCTCAACAAGGCCCTCAGCGATGATACGAACGGAATGTCGACCGAGACGCTGTCCGCAACCATCCTGCTCTCATTCTACGAAATGTTTGCTTCTGACTCGAATGAATCATGGGTGCGTCACTCCGGGGGCGCTGGATTGCTGATGCGGCTTCGAGGACCAAGTCGACATCTCAGCGGCTTAGATCGGGATGTCTTTCTCGCTTATCGGCATACTATCATCATCGATGCTTTTATGCGAGACGAAGCATGCTTTTTGGCCGAGCCGCAGTGGCTCGACATGGCCGAGAAGATTCATAACGATCTGCGAGCCTCTGGCATCCCTGACGAGCGACTCGACGTTTTTGATTTAGCCGAAGAATTCTACCTTGAGCATGTACAAATCCCCACGACGCTCAGGGATGCCAGGCGTTTGGACATCTTCAAACGGAAGATGGCGCCTGACCAGTTTGCGGCCCATACTGAATTGGTGGTGGCGAAAGCACGCCTGCACAGGGCAAACCTGAAATCTATCAATCTGCGGTTCCGGGCGGCGCTCAGTAGAAAGGGACTCGAGACAGCCACGATGGACACCTCGGACCCAGTCTTCCCCAAACAATACGTTTTCGCCAATGTGTTCATCGCATCACAACACATAGGCCACTGGACGATCATGCTAATCCTCAACCACATCCTGAAGGACAACGAAAAGGAAACTGCGCCCGAGAAGCACTCACTGTACCTGATGGAGAACCGAGAGATGTGCCGGGAAATCTGTCGGACCACGCCGTTCATGTTGACGTCTTCATTCTTGGGACCTTTCTTCGTCATCTTCGCCCTGAGACTGTGCTTGATTGTGTTTGAGCCAGGGCCAGAGAGGGCTTGGGTTGTCCGAAAACTAACCCAGATAGGTGACACGCATATGAAGATGGCCGCCGACATACCAAGCTTTGGACCTGATGCACGATATGCAGATGCAGCGAGACTGGAGGAACTTGCTTGAAGGTGTCCCTGAGATCAAGCCAGGCATCGGATGCCTTTGATCGCGAATGTCCCTCACACCATTTGGGAATACAACACCGCCAATGTATCGACGAAGACATCTTTGATCGACAATGCGCATGTCATGTGCTGCCTGCCGTCGACCTGCCGCACCATCCAAGACACGGACGAAATTCTAGGCCTCTATGATCCACCGTATCACGACTGGTCTTAGTAATGGGCGTGCAAAAAAGAGCATCGGGCTGCACGAAGGCAGAAAGGATGAACAAAGCTGTTGGGAGGTTTGAGAGGTCGTGCTCGGCCACCACTCTGCAGGTTCCTCGTCTATATAAGGGCCCTGCCTACGAGTGTCGAAGCCGGCCGTCATGCAGCTACCATACAGCCTGAACACAACTTTCAGTACTCCGTTAACCTCATACCACGATAGCCTTGACCTTTCACGAGTTCAACATGGCAACTCATCCCGCCGTCGTCACAGTCGGCCCAGGCCTCCCTCTCGAGATCCACCAAGTCCCGACGCCGGCGCCGACTGGAAATGAAATCCGCGTCCGAGCACTATGGACAGCATCCACACCCCTTGACCTCCACCAAGCAGATGGTGGCTTCCTGGTCCAACATCCACAAGTCCTCGGTGACGGCATTGCAGGTTCGGTGGTCGAAGTCGGACCCGACGCCACAAAGTACAAGCCGGGAGATATAGTCTTCGGCTTCAGCTGGCGCAACCAGGCCGAGAAAGCGCACCAAGAGTACGTCGTCGCGCCGGAGTTCTTGTTCGGCAAGCTACCGAGCAATGTCACCATGCAGCAAGCCGTGACAGTACCCAACAACTTCGTCACAGCGTGGCATACCCTCACCAAGGACTTTGGGTTTGAGCTACCATGGCCAAAACCGGACGGATACCTGCCGCCGGAACATGACCAGTGGATATTGATCTGGGGAGGAAGTTCCAGCGTGGGACAATTCGCCCTCCAGATCCTGAAGCACTACGGGTATACAAACATCATCACCACGGCTAGCAAGGCGCATCACGAGAAACTCCACCGCTACGGCGCGGCAAAATGTTTCGACTACAGAGATGCGGACGTCGAGGACGAAATCACCTCCTTTATAGGCTCTCAGCACACCGCCACCGCCTCCGCCACAGTGACACCCACAGGCAGGCCCGATAGAAGCATCGCATTCATCCTCGACTGCATCGGCAGCCTCAAAGGCAGCGTCCTCCCCATTTCACGCATCCTCAAGCCGGAGGGCGGTGCCAAAGTCGCGATCCTCCTCCCCATCATCGTCAAGGACGCCGCGCAGGGAGTCACGCCCGTCTACGAAATGGATGTGCTCGACGCGGCCGACTGGCCCACCGCCTGCGGCGTCGAGCCCGTCGGCGTGAGGACGCATTTCTACCTCGACAACGCCTTCTTGAAGGACAAGCTGCAGAGCGAGATCATGCCCTCGGTGCTGGCGACGGGGATTGTCGAGCCGAACGACCAGTTGATCGTCGAGGGCGACACGATGCTCGAGAGGGCGGAGAAGGCGTTGAAGTTGTTAAGAGACAAGAAGGTCAGTGCGCAGAGACTGGTGTGGAGGGTTGCGGATGAGGTGTGAGGAGTGCGAATCTCGGCAAAGTGAACCCCAATGGCTCAATTGGAAGTGAGGCTGTCCGAGGCAAAATAGAGATACAGTGTACATGTACATGTACATATGCTCCATATATCATTATCATTATCATTATCATTATCTTTTTGGATCATTATCTTTTTGGATCATTATCTTTTTGGATCATTATCTTTTTGGATCATTATCTTTTTGGATCATTATTGTGACCGTAGAGTAGAGTTTCACTCGAGAAATGAAGCATGGACTGGACTGGACGATGGATGGTGGAATTCCTTCACACCATTCAGAGCTGCCTCTATTCGTGCATATACACTCACTCACGCACACACATATACATGTATATACATGTATACCTGGTATACACTTACAATTTGACGTCTAGTTTACCTTCGTGACAAATACCTGTGTGTTCTACCTATCACCTGCACGGATTCGGAAGCAGGAAGCAGGAAGCGTAAGAAGACATACAATGCAATGCAATTCGGACCACTAAAGGTCTACTACAGAGACTTAGTATATGTCCACACTCGCCCTCCAGTGGTCTCCAGTCTCCAGTCTTCAGACTTCCGTCTCTGTTCTTTCTTTGACTTTTCATTACGCCTTACATCCGACACTGCCATATCGTTTTCTTCTGCAAATGCGGCGGAAGGTGAATGATGCATCGCACCCAGCCTAGCAGACGCGGCACACGACACACCGCATACCGCGTTTCGCATGGAATCAATGGATGTCCGCTTCCACTTCCACTTCCACTTCCATTCAAGCGAGACTTCCTTGATGCTCTTCTTTCTCCATTACACTCTCTCGTCGGACGTCCACGACCACGTCTCTAACAGTCTGGCTCTGGTAGGCTCTCCACTTCCGCATCGGCAGCTTGGCGGCGTACATCTCGTCGATTTCGGCGGTCGAGCGCGCCCTCGTTTCCGGCACGTAAAAGTACGACCAGATGGTCGTGACGAAGACGCACCCGCCGAAGATGAACGCCGCTCTGGCGCCGAGGTTTCCCGCGTCCGGGGCGGTGAGTTGCGGGACGGCAAAGGTCGTGATCACAGCGGTGACGTAGGACCAGAAGGTCGACCACGCCATCGTTGGTTCGCGGAGGGATGGTGTGGGGATCTCTGCAGGGAGGAGGTACGCCCTGGAGGGGGTGGGGATTGGTTGTTAGCTTATATCAAATTCAAACAGAAGTTGCATCAGGCTTTGATTTCATCAGGGCAGGCAGGCAGGCAAAGGCGACTTACAGTGACTGGAACGAGGCGGCGTTGAAGAAGGCAAAGATAATGAATACCGCTGCGAGGCCCAATTGTTGACCTTTCGTCGTCAAGCCCGCGGCGGCAAGGCTGCCCGCGGCTATGTCCAAGACGAACAAAATCGAGAATCCGACAAGAGCGACGGGTCTCCGACCGACTTTATCGACCAGGACGGGACCGACCATAGTGCCGAGAAACTGCAAGCATGTGATTATGATGGTGATTTGGAACGGGTTGGCCACGCCGCTCTGGACAAGGATGACGGTCGAGTACGTCTGCATGAGAATCTGGCCGCCCACCTGACTCGAACAGAGCAGCGCCCCGGCGGTCAGAGTGCGTTGCAAGTGCGTGCGGTTCAGGATGTCCCAGAATCTGGACTGCTCGCGTCGTTCCCGTTCAGCGTCGACGGCTGCCCGGTAGAGAGATAGTTCCGTCTCGACAATCTCTGTGGCATTGTTTCGAAGTGCCATCAGGGCGCG
Organism: Capronia americana; assembly: GCA_016110215.1. Classification (NCBI taxonomy): domain Eukaryota; kingdom Fungi; phylum Ascomycota; class Eurotiomycetes; order Chaetothyriales; family Herpotrichiellaceae; genus Capronia; species Capronia americana. Next base: position 101,463 of record JADWQD010000004.1, read on the forward strand.
CCGCGCCTCATCCAGCTTGCCGTTTTGAATATACCAGAGCGGTGACTCGTAGCACAACAGCATCAGAATGCCAAAGGCGACAGGACAGGCAGCCTGAATTGCGAGAGGCACCTTGTACTGTCGACTGTCGTTGATCTTTTCGGTAGCCCAGACGATGGTAGTGGCGATGATGGCCACCACGCATGTTCCTGCGACGCAGAAGCCAACAGCGCGGGCTCGGATATGGGGAGGCACTAGTTCAGTGAGGTAAAGCGGTGCGGTCGTAGTCAAGGCACTGATACCGACATCTAGAGGAATCAGCTCGGGTTTCCTAGTTCAAGGATGGTCTGTCAGCTGCTTACAGTTCCAGAACCTGCCTACCACCAGTGCGCCAGTGTTGGGTGCGAAGAGTTGCAGGAGCGAACCGGGGGTACACAGTAAGAAGTATGCCAAAATCATGGTCTTTTTCCGCCCAATGCGTTTCATGAGGGGCACGGCAACAAAGGAGCCACTTGCAGCTGCGAGTACGTCAGAAATGTCCCGATCTGTTCGATGCTAGAGGGAATGCCGGCGCCGAATGAGTGTCGAGCCGCTGGGCTCGTATCCAATTTCGACTGATGGTTAGGTAGATAGGCCAACGTACCTCCTACGAGTGGCACTGTGACGATCAAGTCAAGGTTCCGGGCCGATAGGGGAGTCAGCGACAGTAACCGAAGGAGAATTCATGGCCTAAGACTCACAGTAAAGGCAGGTCCGAAGCCCTGGTATTTGAGGATGAACAGAGGCAGTGCCAGAAGCGGAGCCACAAAGTTGTTGTCGTAGCCGTACAGACCCAGGGAAAGCCCGATTATTATCACTGCGATATGGGCTGGTTAGAACTGTATGATGATGGGGTTGGCGGAAGCTGCCTTCGCACTTACTGTTGATGACGAGCCGCCAGTTCCAAAAGCCAGTAGGGTGGTGCACGGTGTGATCCGAGACTGGTCCGGCTTGGAGGTCTTCAGCGACATGCTCCTCATGCGCAGCAGCGCGGTGTTTGGGCCTGCTGTCCGCCATTTTCGTGCCGTGGCGATCGATGCAGTGGATTGCAACATGGGCGAGGTTTCCGGGGTAAATGGCCTGATATACCTCGCCATCGAATGACAGCGCTCCCGCTCTAGCCACCTCGAACGGTCCACCTCGCTTGCCCAAGGGGAATTTCCCAGACCGGAATTGTCCAACTCGTCCAGGTCTTACAAATGCTTTGTGGGGAGCTGCAACCACGTTGCCGTAAAAAAAGAGCGAGCAGATCTTCGCACAGGCGACGCTAGCCGCTTGGAGGATTTCCTCGATTGGGATTTTCTCCATTCGCCATTTCCAAGCACAGACGGCGGCGCGAGGTCGACTTGGAAATACACATCATGACACCGCCGGAACCAAAGTCACCATGTGAGCTCTAACGAGACCCGTCCCTCGAATCCATTGTTAATCCGAGAAGATGGCTGAAATTGCGGTGCAGGAGCCGAACATCGCGGCAGGCGAACCACTCCATGCACAGGTTCAGGACCAGCTTCAAAGCGATGTCTCGGGTCTGGAACTGCTCTGCAAGGCGTTGGGCATGGATCTGCATGCAAAGAATGCGCTAGAGGTGCCTGATATCGATTTCCTACAGGTGTGAACTTCAAGATCACACAAGAAGCCTTTAACTGACACCTTCAGCATATGGCTAGACTTCCCGTTGACTTTACTGCTGTTCCTAGAGGGACCGACGTGGAAAATATGCGCAAGTGGATAGATAGTGCGCTGCTGCACGGGCCGCTCGCTGAGTCCCGACTTCAATGCGATATCAAGCGTCGACGACCACCGGTGCACATCGACATACACAATATCTCCGTGCCATGCTCCGATGGCAGTGGACACGAATTCGCTATCCGCACGTATGTGCCGCGGGTTGAAAGGAACAAGGCAGGAGCCAGAGGGATGCCTGCCGTACTGATGCTACATGGAGGTGGCTGGATCCATGGAAAGCCGGAAGGCGACGAAGGTTGGTTCACCTTTTGTGATGCTTGAGACATTGTGCTTGCCGACACTAACGCTATTGTAGCATTTTCCATCCATTTTGCATCAGAACTTCGAGCCGTGGTTCTTGGAATCGACTACCGGCTGGCCCCTGAGCATCCGTATCCCGCCGCCCTTGATGATTGTTGGGAGGCATTGGAATGGGTAGGCACCCTCTTCCTAGTCTTGGACCAGATGTTGACATGACCGACTTAGGTGACCAGGCATGCTTCAGAATACAATATTGATACAAGCAGGATCGGTATCTGGGGTGCTTCCGCCGGAGGAAATCTTGCGGCGGCTCTTGCAATACGAGTGTCGCGCGATGGTCGTCGACGTGTCCGACTAGCCAGTCTTGTGGTCCCCGTCACCGCGCATCCGAAAGCGCAAGCCAAGTTTGACCTCGACCGCACGATTGGAAAGAGTCAGAATGAACTGTCTTTCGGGGATTCCCAACCTGCTCCCGATGCCGTCGTCAAGGAATTCGAGAAACTATACGGTTAGTCCTGCTTCATGGCGTTGAAAGTGTTGCGTCTCTAACGCGCCATCTTTAGAATTGTACACAGGCGGCCTGACTGATCCCTGCGACCCTCTGCTCTCCCCTCTGATGGCAAAGCTCGACGCCAAACACCCGCCCACACATGTGACTGTTGCTGCGTGTGATCTTCTGAAGATCCAGGGATTGGCATACGCACAACACCTCCGGTCAGCGGGTGTGAGTGTTATTGAAGAGGTTCTGCCGGGTGTCCCTCATGGTTTCACCTTCCCGGTCAATGCCGAGGTGACGAAGGCTTGGTTAGAAAGGCAGACGGACGCGTTCGCTGCGGCTTTCGCGGACGAGTCTTCTTGAAGGCGAGCACACTATCATAGTAATGAATATTCAAGTTAGATCAATAAACCAGCTCAGATCTTCTGCCCCATAATTGCAAACTTGCTCTCCAGCAACAGCAGAAGTGGACGGAGGCAACACCAAGGAGGATGATTCCTGTGTTGAACAAATTTGAGACCGCATAGTTGGCTCGTCGTCAGTTCCGCCTTCCAGGACGCCATTGAACACCGGGTAGAGCGTCGAAGGTATCGTAACGACCATTGGTAGGACGACGTCCGCAAGTTCAGGTGCGAACTTCCTTTCATGGTCCTCCCTGATTATGGCGCTCACCAGGCCAGCCACGGGGTAGGATGGAAATTTGCCTCCCGTCAGGGTGACTATGTTTTTCGCCAGCCCAGACAATTTGCCCAAGCCCACAATTCTAGGCTCACCTTCTTTGAGCAAGCAGACCCATGCTAGGGCAGCGGTGCCCAGACTCTCAATGGTCGATTGCCTCAGCTTCTCGGCACTTGTTTGTTGGCGGAGACCGGAGACGAGCTTGGAAGATAGTTGCCACTGTCGACTAACAGCGACATCGGCTGCCTGAATCCTGCAATAACGGTGCATCCCAAAGGCTGCTCCAAATAACGTATTCATGTCGGTTTCCGATGCGGCGCTAATGATTCGTAGCGCTTCTTCGTCCTCTGCGACGTGAATCTCTGTAAGTCGATCAAGCAGGTGGAGTGCGACTCGCTCAGACTGTTCACTGGTCTCGATTCTTGATGGCTTGATCGACGAGCGTTCGAGGTTCACCGACGGCTTTTTGGCCCTGCGTCTCCTGCCTTTGCCTGCGTAAATCGCGGAACTCGCGGCTTCGGTGTTATAAAGAACCTGCTCAATGTGCATCCTCCTCATCTCCTCCCCGGCGCCAACAATTTGCACGGTTTCCATCAGGGACAGAGCCTCATCGAGGTATAAAAACGCTCGATTGTGTTTTTCGAGCACATTGTATGATGTAAACAAAAATAACGAAATGATCACCTCATCCAGCGTGGGGCGCTCGGCGAAATCATAACAAAGTCGTGACCTCTCTACTTGCCCGATGAAGTCCTTAAGGTTGTCTGCGTTGTTGGCTGTCATCCTATGCTCTCCAGCTGCCGTCACCATTCGTACCGCAAGAAGGAGAGTGCGGAGGTCAGGTAGAGCGCTCCACTGAGGCTCAAGAACGAAGCGAGTGAGAAGGTCAGTATACGACAAAACGGGGAAAATAACGTGCATGGTCTCGAAGAACTGCTGTACACTCCGCCAGATCTCGCTATCTGGCTTCGGTTCGAATGGTGAATGCATTGCCCCTGGCGGGGAAACCGGCAATGCATAAGGTGACGGGGCGGCAGCAGCTGAACTCTCGAGGCAGTCAGGCAGCATTCGCAGCTCCCGCAGCTCAAAGTCTGTGCATGCAGCTTGCTCAGTATCCATAACGGGCATCAAATTCCAGTTGTCGAGCGAGTGATCATTGGGATGTTGGTTGTCCTCGGGGGGCTCTGCGACTGTAAGCAGGCACAAACCCGACGTGCCATGCACCACATTATGCCGTTCGACCGTATTCTCTGATATGAAATCGTCATAAGAAAAGTCCGGCGGGAGCTCGGGTCCTTCAAGGTCTGCAAGACTAGGTTGAGCGATCGGTAAATTCTGAGATGTTACCAGTGGTGAAGGTTGGAAGCTGATCACTGTTTCGTCATAGGGCAGGCCCGAACGGCGTGACTCTCTATTATACACATCAGAGAGTACTAGCATAGCTTGAGGAAAAACTGCTTGCATACTGCTTATTCGGTCGCCCTCGCTTGGGACGTTTGTCGTCGTATCTGCATATCGAGCCAACCCGATGACATTGATCACAAGGCAATGGCGCTTGACCTCTGTGTTTGGGAGCCGTCAAACTTCGACACTAGGATGCCCATCAGCTCGCAATCCGCAGATACTTGGACTGTGAACGCACTCTGATCTTGAACCGGCGACAGCGATCACAAGCGCGATCTGTTGTCGAAGATGCCGTTGAAGATCGTCGATCGGACAGTGCAATCGTGCTGTACATGGGGAAGGATCGATGCGCGACATCTCAACCCGACGTGAAGTTCCTGGTTAACGACACAGGACTTATGGTAGAAGTGTGGGAAGAGTATTTGAAAAGTGTCGCGCCTGAAGTTGTGGCTTTGGACTTGCCTCGGTAAAGCGCCAACCGTGCCGCCAGCATATGGCCCTTTGTCACCTAAAGGTGCTATCTTGACGCCTAGACATGTGCTCTAATAGGCTTCGGGGAGGCCCCTAATTCGACCGCTAGTGGCCTACCACTCCTGGAAGTGTGAGCGAGCCAAGCCGCTCTACTGTACTCGTACGAATAGAATCATCTCCTATGTACTCAGCACCTACTGTGACCTCCCATGGTGCTTCCCATGGTGCTTCACCGCAGGCCTCGAGCTGCTTCTGGGCTCTATTGCCTGTTGGATTTTACTCTCTGACGATTCTGCAGAGTTGGCTAGGCTTTATCGATAGCCACTGCATTTCGCCCGTCGTCTCTGCTTACCGATTGGGGGTTTGGATATATCTGCGTGTTTTTGCTGCCATCTAGTTGGTGCCGACCTTCGTACGTTTGAGAGAGGCTCCTGCACGGGATATCCCTGACATGACTCTATGAGTAAGCTCCTCTTGCCTCGGAAGTCACCTAGGAAGTTAAGAAGACCGCCATCATAAAGCCCTCAGGCAAGTCCACCCACTCCGGCTCTCTGGCCCGCCAGTTGACCTCCACCAACTGTAACCGGAGAAATGGAGCGTTGGCGACAAAGCAAGAGTCTCATTCTATCGACAATCTGTTTCGAAAGACGGGAAATGGACCAGGCTGTCTGCTGGAGGAGCGATCACCTGGCGGTGTGGCACATAAGATTGTGAATTGAGTCCTTTCAGGATTCCCCTTGTTTCTCCCTCTTCTACTGTAGCCTACGGAGTCCCTATCATCGTATTAACTGAGGATCTCTATGGGCGCAAAGCTGGAATTTACTCCACCAGGGAAAAGTATGCTGTGACCATACTCACCTTTTCGCGGCTGACCTCTCTCTAGCTATCCTGCTGCCTTCCTTCCACAGCAGGGAGATCGACTATTGGCTCGCCTTTTCTCATTCGAGGATGGATTCCCGGAGATGATCACTCTGGAGAAGCAACAGCTACGATGGAGTCCACGACCAACTTCATCTAGGGTCGGTGGCTTGTTTCTTGCAATGATAACAAGTGGCAACTTTCATCCGGTCAAATGCACTTGCAAGTCTTGCCCCTTCCGACGAATGCGTTTCATTATACGCAAACGTGAGGTCGTCATAACCAGCCTGCAGATCTGTTGCCGCTAAATATCCGTCGGCTCTATCGTCACTTGCGCGTTGACAGGAGTTCCCAGCGTTATGAGAGTGTGGTTATGAACTGGTCCAAGCAAACCATTCTCAAGATGTTCGCTGTGACTCGGTGAAGCAATTTATGCCTCCCGATTCGCGACAGCCGCTCATAGATCATCCTTTGATTTCTTCTGGTCTGCGGTAGCTCCAGCTAATGACTTTCACCACAAGAACCATAACATCGATGCGCGAAGATATGGTGGCGATTGTGTTCCGGGACGGCGTGTGAGAACTTGTCCCAAACAGAATGGAGGTAATGCTCGAATCAACGAAACTATGGCTTTGGCCACACCGCTGAATATGAACCTTCATACTTGACGCAGTTTAATTTTAGAGTAACAGGTAGGTGACGCTTTCGATTTCACTACAGGCCAGCTCATGGCGGGTTCAATCTCACTGCACGCTCGGTCGATGGCCGTTTCGACAGCAGTTTCGGTCCCAATGAAAGCCAGGTTAATCGCAGTTTCGATCTCGACACAAACTTGAAGACGTGGCATCCCGACCTGATCCCATGACTTCGAGCACAAACCCAAATCACAATTTTGATTCGACTCCTTTATTTATACCGTTTACATCGCCCAATGCCCTTCCTCAACACCGCCAGCGGCCTTGCGAGCTTGGGTCGAATGTGAGCTCTAATGAACCGAACCCGAACCCTACCTGAGGAGTGCAACCTACAGGAAACCAACGGGGTTTTCAAATGCATTCGCTGTATATTCCTCTGTCCCATTGCGTTCACCTTGTATATGAATACCAGAGGTTTCGTTATGTTAATCATCCGCCCCTGGCCTCATTATCCATACAATGCGAATGGACTCGGTGTCAACGTTATCTCGAAAGCAGTTGCTGCACATCGGATCCTGATTACACCAAGTTGACTTGGGCAGAATTAGACATGATCTCGGTATAAGTATGGCACATTGCGCGCAATTGATCCCACGGCTTCATCTACGTCGCGTAGTAGTTCCTGCGGCATCGCACTCGTCGGGTACACTTGCACACCACGCCCTTAGGATTTTATCACCTGTCTTGCCTTGATATGTTTCTCTGCCCACTCGGCCACCTTTCCAAGGGAGCGAACCAAGAATAATCTCGACGTGGCAGAACAAGCCATTTGACCATGGACGCAACAAAATCACCGCGCTGTTTCGCTGCAAAAAGGCAGGCCCTGGTACGGCTGGCTCGCCTGGCACTAGTGCCAGCTGGGCCAAAAATCAGCCTACTAATAAATAGGTCGTCTGACACGTTGGAAATTGATTATTGTTTTAGTCTGCCTCTCGCAATCTCAGGGCGCCTAGGCGAATAGAGATCTTTGAAAATAAAGCCACCTTATAAATTCTAGAGTCCATAGAATGAAACAGAACTAGGTATGATGGGAGAAGTAAAAAAACAAAAACAATCAACAGTCCGGATTCCCAAGTGGTCACCCACCTTGGTACTAACGAACCGGCATATGGCTTAAGTACGGCTGAGCGAACGGGAAGCCCTGTTTTCCATATCCTATGGTCGATTGCGAAAGACAATGGTCTTTTCAAACCTATAAGGAGGTAACAGAATGCTAAATCGCGTTTGTTTGCCATTTCAACGAACCTTTTTTGTGTCGTTCAAGCGGCGGGCATGCGATAGATAACAAAATAATTATCATCCATCCCGATCTGATCGCGCCCGCCACTCGATCCTGTAAACCGATGCAGCAATGACTCTCTGGGGTCAAGACACTGTCAAAGATGTCGCCGAATCGGTTGGGATTCTCAACTTCAACAAGGAAGTCAACGCATCCCTCTGCCGCGACGTGGAGTACCGCATCTCGCAAGTCCTCCAAGAAGCCCTCAAGTTCATGAAGCACGCCCGCCGCACGATTCTCTGGTCGCAAGATATCTCGCAAGCCCTTCGCGTGCTGGATATTGAACCGCTCTATGGCTACGAATCTACCAGACCGCTGAAGTATGGCCAGGCGTCACTGGGACCTGGCCAGCCGCTGTTCTACGTTGAGGATGAGGAGATGGATTTTGAGAAGCTCATCAATGCGCCGCTACCGAAAGTACCGAGAGAAATGACATTCACAGGTGAGTGATTGCTCTCTCGAGTTATTGTGAGCCAGATCTGACCGGGATAAAAGCGCACTGGCTCGCCGTCGAGGGTGTCCAACCTTCAATACCTCAAAACCCAACCTCAAACGAAGCGCGAAATCTCGAACTCATACCGAAAGGACCGAACGCGAATCACGCGCTGGCTGCCATGAGTGGCTCAGACAACACTACCACAAAGCCCCAGGTCAAACATATCCTTTCCAAAGAACTGCAATTGTACTTTGAGAAGGTCTGCTCTTCGGTCCTGGACGAGACCCAACCGGAATACCGCACGGCGGGGCTGGCGAGCTTGAAAGAGGATCCAGGTCTACACCAGCTGGTGCCCTACTTCGTTCAATTCGTCGCGGAAAAGGTCACGCATAACTTGAAGGATCTGTTTGTGTTGACGCAGATGATGCTGGTCACGGATGCGTTGACAAGGAATGAGAAGCTCAATCTGACACCATACGTATGGATTTGAAGAAAGGTCAATGTGAAAGATTAACTAACAGACGAACAGGTGGCATCGATGGTCCCTCCCGTATTGACTTGCTTGATCGGACGAACCTTGGGCACGGGCATAGGAGCACTGGATCACTACGACCTGCGGGATCTAGCTGCAGCTTTGCTGGGGCATCTCTGCAACAGATACGCCAAATACTCGCACAATCTCAAGCCTCGGCTAGCACGGTCGTGTCTGAAGACCTTCCTCGACCCCAAGAAACCCTACGGAAGCCACTACGGTGCCATCCTCGGTTTGAAGGCCATCGGCGGCGCGGAAGTGGTGCGCCAGCTCATTCTGCCAAATGTCAAAGTCTACGGGCAGCTCCTGGAAGATGACATTCAAGATGGCAGCGTGAAGAAGGGAGAAGCAGAGAAAGTGGTCACTGCAATCCTGATTGCACTGAGAACACTGGTGGACGATGATATTCCGATGATGAACGGACATTCAGAAGCATCTGCTGCCAACATGCGAGCCAAACTCATTGAAAATCTTGGGGAAGTGATTGGTGGAAGAATAGCGGACTCGGGGAACACATCGTTTGCGAAAGCTGTGCTCGAGGGTGATCTTGCGGCATTATGAACCCGTCACGACGTTGTTTCGAAGCATCAAGCGTGGCGTGGCGTTCAGTCTATTCATCTTGGAAAGGGAATGGGTCACGATTTTGATACCCGACGGTTGTCTGCATCCTTTGGCGTTTCAAGATTGAATGAGCAATAGGATGCCCAGCAGGTCACGAACTAAGTTTGGCTTGATGTTTCACATGCCTTGATAGCTGCATGCGGTGCAGTGCAGAGCGCATCAATCGCACAGGCGTCAGGACGAGGAGCTTGGGAGGAAGAATCCTCCATACTAGAGCTGAAATTGAGATGAGGCCGAAAAGCACTGCAAGGAACTTGGCGGCCAAGACGCCAAAGATGAGTGAAAACGGGCTCGAGGCTCGCCAGATTAAGACAAGGTCCCTGCCGCCCTGTGGTCACAGAGCTGCTGCTTGTTGATTGACGTCGAGTGTCGCCCTTTCAGTGCGCCAATTCCAGCTCATCACTTCAAGCCCCAGGTCGACATGTCTTTGATGTTGGTTGTCGAAGCTCAATGACCTCCACTGGCAGTGCAATTTCCCAGCTGTCCGCACGGCCGGTGCTCAGTCTACCATCGTCGATGTGGTTAGCGGTATATCTGAGCTTCGCAATTACCAAATACTAGTCGTGAGGCGGGAGGCAGCGATCATGGGGCGGCATATGCAGCTTGTGTCAGCATGGTATCGACCTCTCGACGTCAAAGGTCTCGTTCGACAACGCGTCGCAAAACACCTTTCTCAGCGGTACCCGCCTGTTCTTTGGGCTGAAGTGGCTCATCTCAGCACATTCACCAAGCAGGTACTGGCCGCGCCTGGTTCAATACTTCGCCGGCTCCTTTGGCGCTCCGAAGTCCTGTCCGCCATCGCCAACCACCATAAGCTGCAAGATGAGCCACAGAAGAAAATCATAGACCGTGACCGATCGAGGGCCTCGGCGAATTGCAGCAGACATTTGCTACCTCTATGGATCACTTCAGCATCGGTTCCCCTCTCGGCTTTGTTCAAAGCTTTTGGAGATATCTTCTCCGGCTTTCGGATCCGGGAATGTGGCAGACATACAAACCTATTGTCAAGATCAGGGAGACACTAAGTAGTACCATCTTGCACTCGTCATCGACGACGACGGGCCGGTGGAAGGGAGATTGTATGATGACCCTAGGCCTGAATAGACAAGATCTGCATGACGGAGATATGAAGTCTGTCCCTCGATTTGAAGATTCTACTCATAGGCGAAATGAAGAAGTGGGGAGAAGTATAAGTCGCGAGTATCCCGTACGTACGAGTAGTTTTAGAGCAGCACGCGTCGAGGTGAGCTCAACCTGAGCTTCGGGCGGACTTCAACATCGCTCGATGTGCCAAGACTCGAATTTGTTTCTGTTGCAGTGCATTTGGACGAGCTTCGAGAAAAGGGCAGCCTACAGCGTTAGTGATCGATATGCCATGCGGATTGATTGTTGGATATGCTCGGCCACCCTTCGTCGTGACTGATGTTGGCGACCCCTGGTCCTTTTGGAGGATTTCTGTTCCTACGGCCAAAGATTATCCCCTGCCCCTGCCCAGGCTCGTCAGATCGCTGGATGCGTAACATCAATATGTAGAAATCCTTCAGCAGAGAGACGGATAGCCAATGAAGATGGCCATGATCGGATCCAAGACCAGACAGAACACCAGACAACGCATGGTGCCTGCATACCTAGGAGTACCAGAGATGCGCGCTTTATGTAGTATATCGACCTCCGAACTGTCTGTTTATCGGTTTCATAGTAGTTACGAAGGTCGCAGGCCGCTGGCGGACTTAACGACTCGGTCTCCGAAAGCGAGGACAAGTCCTGTTCTACGAGAGTTTTTCCTCTTCTGGTCTCCATCGCGATGCAGCACTGATACTGCCGTAAGGCTGATGGGTGGATGAAGTCAGCCCCCTGTGCCAAGGTGTTGCGGGTGCTGTACCTGAAAAGCTTACCTCCTCGTAGCGAAATTGGCTCTGGTTCCTGAACGATTCCTCTGGTCCTTTCTCACCACTCACGCTGACGCAACGCAATCACGGTCGCAACAAACGATTACTGAAGTAGGCAATGCGCCCCAGCAGCCACGGCTTTGTTGTTCCGTCGTCTTCGTGGGGCGCGCTGTGATCCAACCGTCAATTGATTTCAACTTCACCGTCCTTCGCCGGTCTTTGTGGAACAACCAATATCCTCAGCCCCCAGTTGTCTTTGCTAGCCGCTGATCCTGTTGACCAATTATTGATTCCATCGCGCAAAGTCCAACAGCTGCTCAAGCAGCGGATCGAGCCACGTCTGCGTCGCCGAGCACGTCCAGAGTGGCCGGAAACATGACACGAAGGCGACGGATCAGCCCTAGCGGATCTCAAATCTCCCTGACTTGCTTCCCTCAACGCGCACACCTCCTACGGCATCAGCCTCAGGCGCTTTGACGCTATCTTGCTTTCGTCTGTCTGACGTTCCATGGGCAACTGCCTCGTTGCCGAGAGCCCTGGCGTCGCCGTTCTCGGGATTTGCCAGTGATCCAAAAGTCCCCTCCTGCCCACCCACACCGCCCGTTGGTTTCCTTTTCTTCGAACTGATCCGCAGGGAACTACCTCGTAGACGTTGATCACTTCTTCCCACCTGTTCTTCGAGTCCTGTATGTTTTGAGTCTTTGGTCATTGTCGCAAAGGATGAAGTTCCTCACCCTCGCCGGCGCCGTCGCGTGGTTCGCCTGCAACCTCCGCTGTGTCACTGCCTTGTCAAATATCACATTCTACTCCGACAATGCATGCCAGAAATTCCAAGGTTGGAAGACCGGTCCCGACGATGGAACATGTACACCGTTCCCAACAAATGTTCAAGGTTATCTCAGCTTCATGGTCACCAGCCTTGACCAAACGTGTGCAGGTAAGTGAGAGTGGGGAGAGGACAAATAGATTCCGGCCATACTAATATATCCTCAGTTACGGTCTACGGTAGCGATGTAGCCTACTGCAGTTCCACGACCCTGTTCCTTGCTCCCTTCTCGGACTGTATGACAGCCACGAACGTCAGCCAGTTCTCTGTCGATTGTCAGGACCTGTCAGTCGCAACTTCCGCAGTGCCATCCGTGGTTCCAACAGGAGCACCCAACCCTGCGGGTTCAACGGCGAATGGTACTTCCACCGACACCGGCAGCACTGATACAGGTCTATCTGGAGGTGCCAAAGCTGGCATCGCCATTGCCGCAGCCGTGGGCGGACTAGGACTCGTCGGCTTACTGGTATTCTTCGTCGTCCGAAGCAACCGTAGGAAGAGAGCAGACATGGAAGCCAGAAGGGCTCTGGAAATTGATTCGCAACCCGCTGCACCGCCCTATACAGAGATGCCACAGAACGAAAAGAAAACTACCTTGGAGATGCACGCATCGGTACCCCAAGAGATAGCCTCGTCGATGATGGTGCCGGTGGAAGCTCCAGGAGACGAACATTGGGGTCCTCGACAAGAACTACCAGGCGACTACGTCTCGTCGGCGAATGAGGGTTCACATGTTCCACATCAGCCAGTTGATTCCAAAACAGTCGTGTCTTCGGATGATACCACCGTTGTTGGGTCTGAAGGCAAGCGGAATTCCAAGGCTGGCGGTGATTCACAGCCCTAGCGGTGGCATAAACTCGAACCATACGAGCTATGATTGAGTGGGAAGGCATCACTCAGTTCTCATCCTGGTCTGGAAGCGGAGGACCGAAGGGCGGAGTTCGATGAGGAAACGACCTGAGATCAACACACTCGGTAGAGACACAGAACGCCTTGTTCACCACATCCATGCCAGCTTGAACACAATTCGATCAGTCATCAAAGTCGGAGCTGACCGCGTCGGTCTCTGCACTGCCGGATGCTGGGGAGGCTTCTTAGCTCCCGGCATCGCATACCATACGAGCCAAGACTAAAAGCTGACACCACCAAAATCAGTGGACCGGACCTATGCCACAAATGGTCTCCTTCCGCCGAACAAATGTCGATCTTGATAACGCAACCAAGTATCCCAAAGCGCACGCCGTTGCCGTTGCCGTTCACGATCCACACCAATCCGGACCTGATCGACAGTCCACGACACCAAGTGCAAACCACACCAAATGTAGCACTGGGTCATCTGCAGTTCACCCAGCATCCATGATTCCGCTCACTGGCAGTTAATCGACACCTCGACATATCAAGACAGCAAGCGGGTTCAGACCATAACTCCTCCTGCGCGAGGCCAGCAGTATCACTATCGCCGTCCATGTAGGCATGTGACATCCCGGCTACCCGCCCACCTGTCCGCCTGTCCGCCTGCCTGCCTGCCTGCCTTCACCTACCACCTTGCTGTGCATGCATGGACCGCATCTCATCGTGGGGAGACCATCTCGTCACAAGGAGATCGTTAGAGGAAAACTATTGGTTTGAAGTGTACGAGGATGTTATATGACATTATATTTTTTGAACTTCATTTCGACATCTACATAGACAGCATGGCGTTTGAGCGGGGGGGAAATGCATTCTCCGTTCAGGACTTCAGGACTTCAGGACTTTAAGACTCAAGACTCAAGACTCAAGACTCAAGACTTGGGATTCATGTACATTATTATATTGCCGCAGACCTCGGTAATACTCCCAGTACAGTTCCATTATCGCTCCACTTCTACTTCCACTACCACCACCACTACCACTATCTAATCATGACGACGAATCTCCCTGTCCTACACTGAGGTTGGTCGAAAGTGGTCTATCTCGTTGCTGTTACTGTTGTTGCTGTGGGGCCCAGTCCGTGAGGTCCGGTTGGTTGGACGAATGGGACATTGCTACGGTGTACTCGGTAGATGTAACTGGATGTATACATACATAATGCGCGTCGGCCATTGCCAGGAAGCAGTTGCTTATGTCCCCATGACGTTTGTACGTGTAGTTTATGATGAACGAACAGATGAAGAATCGTAAGCCTCGCTATTGTATCTGATCTGATCTGATCCCCCAATCTGGCAGCGACTCGTCTCACCTCGCCTCGCCTCCAAAGATCTCGGAAACCGTGATTCTACGTGTGTGACTGCGTAGGTACATAAACCCAGATTGCATTGTGATGCCGAGATTCTCATCTGAACCCACGTGTTTCTTCGCTTGTTTCTTTGCTCTCCTCCTCCCACCATTCAATACACTTTTCGAGAAACTGGTTCTCGCGCTCCCGGAGTCGCATCTCGGATTGGCTCATCTTCTCCTTGACAATCGTGTACGGACTTGTCTCTCTCGGTTGGCCCAGGTCGAGCAGCGGATCGAAGCCCTCGTCGCCCACTCCCAGTGCAGCCACCCCGCCCACAAGATCGTCGAGTCCGTATTCGTCGTCTTCGATCTCGCGGATCCGACGTCCGTACGTCCTGGGCGCGTAGTCCTCCAGCGTATCCGGTCTCACGTACCCGTAGAGCAGGAACCGGAGATAGTGCTTCTCGAAGCGCATGCCCCGCTTGATGGCCTCCCGCACGATCAGCTGGTCGGGCCGCAACAGGCCGTGCAGTTTGCGACCCGCGTCCTCCTCGCTCTTCATGCCCCAGTATTCCAGCCTCCCGCGGCCGATCTCCGCGGCCGGAATGCCAAACATGTCGAGACCCACCTCGTCGTCCTCGACGACAACATGCTTCATCCTCACCCACTCCCGGAGGATGTCGAACCTGGTCGTCCAGAGCTCGCGCTTCAAGACTCCCAGAATGCGGGTGAAACCGCGCTGCGCGAGCAATAGTTTGCGCATCCCGTCGCGTTTCTCCCCGCTGATCGGGTCGTTCAGGCGCATGTCCAGCTTCGTGAAGAAGCACGCGCTGAAGTATAGGTCCAGATCTGTCATGAGGCATTTATTGTGCACGAAGCCAATCCGGCGGGCGTTGTCGGGAATGTCCAGCATGAACCACAGTCTCTTCAGGGCGAGCCCGCACCGCGCGGGGAGCGGGATCCCATCCTCGGCAAATACGGTCATCAGCTCGTGGATCACCTTCTCGCGGTGCAGCACCATCTTGAGCCAGCGGAAGGACGGGATCTTGCGCGGCGTGCCCTGCTCGGCGAGCTGCGCGTTGGGGTGCGCAATGCGGGCCGCTGGGTCGGACCGGCAGAGGTGCGCGTAGCTGCGGAACATGAACGTGCGGGCGGACTCGGGGGCTTTGGCGACCGCTTGCCTCAACATCACTGTCGTGAAGCGCGTGTCCAGAATGACGTGGAAGTCCTTGGAGATGGCGTACAGAGAGATGAGGTCCTTGACAGGCAAGTGGGCGGCTAGCGTGAAGCAGAGTTCCGGATAGAGTAGCAGGCCGTGGAAGATGTTGAAGTCCGGGGACCCCGTGCGCTGGTACACGTAGCTGGCGGGCGGGAGAATCGCGTCGGGCCGCTTGCGTTTGAGATTTACACGTGCGAACTGTTGGGCGTGCTCCACGCGGTTGGGCGACGTGTACATGTGTTCCGGGATGAGGGAGTCGGGGTGCGTCGCTCGGAGCCGAGGGGTCCCGCTGCTGGAGGGGTGGTAGATGCCGTGGTGGGCTGTGGGCCGGGGGACGAACTCTCGAAGGCGCCGGCCGTGTTCGTCGCGGTCCATGTCGACATATGACGCGGGAGGTACACCGTTTTGGATGGGACGATTGGGTGTCGTCGGATCTTGTTGGGCGTGTTGATTCAGTGGCCCCGTGTCCGTGTGGACGTTCTGGTGAGCGATACGTGCTAACCCGGAACCGATGGGGTGCTCGTACAGGTTGGAGGGCACCTGCTGAATTATGGGAGGTACTGGTAGATCTTGTCTGAGTCTAAAGTTAAAGGCAAACTGGCCTCCAGCTGTAGTGGCGTTCGGATTTGTAGGGACGCCGCCAAATGTGTAGCTGTTGCCAGGAGGAGCAGGGGCAGAAGGATCAGCCAAGGTCGGACCTTTCGCTGGTACGCCACGAGGAGTGTGTATGGAGCTTAAAGGTTGAAAAGTCTGTTGTACATTGGTGTTTGAGCCTTGCGGGAGTAGAGCCTCTGCGCCGTAGATGGCCTGTCTTCGGTGATGTCGCTGTCTCTGAACGTGAAGGTCCGGTTTCACATTCTCCTCATCACTTGCATCACTGTCTTCTCCATCTTCTCGCCGATCTGCGATCGACTCAACCTCTGTCTCAGCTTCGCTATCTGGGGCGTGCGACTGTGGTTGGGGGCTCTGTCCGCGGCGGTGGTTGTCTCCAGGCAGAGACGAAGGCGGTAGGCCAGAAGCACTGCCAGTGGCCGTACTTTGATCATGTGTCGCCGTTTGTGCTGGGAGTATCAAGGAAGCAAGAGGCTGAATGTTGGACAGCAAAGGCGGACCTTCTTCAGTCGAGGGAGTACCGCATCGTGGAGGGTTGTTGACAGGTGCCTCAGTCGAGCCATCGTCTCCGCCGTCTTTGCGAGCCTGTTTCTTGAGCGGACGTAGGATGTTGTCAACGACGCTCATACCATTCGCGAAGAAGCGGGACTTTTTCTTCGGAGGTGGGTCGTCGCTCATCTTGAGGGCAGCGAGTGTGGCTGTCAAAGCACGGAAGATTCGAGGACGGGTTGAGTCAAAACTTTGAGGTTGGGTGAAGTGAAGGAAACTAGAAAGGTGTCAAGCAAAACGGTACTTAGGAGACGGCTTCACCCTTCTCAATTGAGAACAATGCTAGGCAGTGAAAGGCGGACAATCTTCACCATCCAGGTCCGGCAGAAATGGTTTTTGACCAGTTGCTTCAGCATGGCACTGGGATTCACTCACTGATCTTGACCTACCATGAGACACGAGAACTGCAGTACCACAAAGCCATCCTAAACGCGCGAGTACGAGCGTAAGCCGTTTACTGGTCTGGGACGACTCTGCCTACCGACAATACTGGACTTATACTCGCTGTTGTTGAATATTGATTGCTTCATATCGCCGCGTGTCCCAGAGTGGCACGCGTGGGAGATAAACCTGCGCAGAGGGCTTAGTGCTTGACCGCACAATTACGGCGAAGTGTTACGAAATGGGCGCGGCTGTGCTCGCTTGCACATTCCGTCTTTCTGCAGCTGCGCGTATCGATCGCTTATTTTCTTGACGAGATCTCGCTTCCGGTTTATCTTAAAAGAAGTTACTCGGTACTTGGACCGTGCCAATCATTGTGTTCCACGGCTCCCGTTGTCGTCCGAATCTGGCCTTCCCTGCCTTCCCAAAACCTGGAAGGCAATAGCCAAGCATGATGGCGCAGATGAAGCTTTTCAATCCAGCTCTCTTCTCACTGTGGCCGCCGTGATGCGTGTATTGAAATGAGGCGCGACCTCCTCGAGTTCCATAAGTGAACCACTTCGACTCCTTAGCCACAAGTCGCTCGTGATGACCTCCTATCGCCGGAATAGCATGACTGAGACCGAGCACCACATCAGCAACCTCCTCAACAGTGCCAAACATGCCAAAGACGAGGCCAAAGAGAAAACAAAGCAATTGCTCTCTCCAAATCAAACCCCATCACTTCCTGACGATGAAGATGACATGTTTGCCGACGCCGCTTTCAATCCAGCTCAAGCTCTGAATCCAACACCACCAAAGCGGAAGAGGTCAACGGGCGAGGCAATTCGAGAGGACCTCAAGAGCGCCAAATATCTCGTTTCTCATCCAAGGAGGGTGATGCGAAGTAAAGCGACGCATATTGCGGCTGAGAAGCTTGGCCGACAACACCCGTTGCTGACGCTTGACCGGGACCAGGACTTACTTGATGCCCATGATGCCTTCTCACAAGCAGTGTCGAGTAATGCGTCTGACGCCTCAGACGTAGAGAACGCCATAGCCGAGGTGGATGGAGCGCACAACCGCGTACGGAAAGTCGAACAGCAAAGGGAGAGTCTACAGACGGCCTGGATCCTGAGTCGACATGTCTCCCGGGTCAAAGTTGTGCGTCCAGTCTCTCGCCCAAGCAAGTCACAATTCCAAAAATACGATCGCTTCGAGTGGGAGAGGTATCTCGGCCATATGATTCTCTACTATACCCGCAATTTCACATCGGGGTATATCGATGACTTTGCATCTCCACCAGTGGACCTCGAAGACCTTGCCCGCATCCTCGAACGGATTGCCATCACTTCCGCGCCATGGCAAACGTTTCTCGTCAATGTGCGCCAGGTCTACATGTGGAAAGACCCGAAGCGGACGGCAAGATGGCTCGCGCTATATCTTGTATTGTGGTACACTCAGCACATTGTGGCGTTCTTCTACTTCTACATCATTTATTCCACCATACGCAACAGGTTCCGCGAAACCTCAGTACGAACAGTACGAGAGAGCGTGGGGAGGGCCGTCGATCGTGAAGCACGAGTCCAGGCCTGGGGCGAACTGATACAACGCCATGGGCAGCATGACTGGCTCGAACAATTTCTCGACGAGATTGGACCGATGATCCAGCTGCAACTGGGCGATATGGCCGACCTGCTCGAGATCCTCCTAAACTTCCATCGTTGGGAACGACCAAACCTGACCCTTGCGACGCTCTTTTTCTTTTTCTGCTGTCTGCTTGTCGCATTGTCTGCAGATATGGAGTTTTGCATGAAACTGGTTTGGTTCATTGCAGGCGGGGCGTTCTTCTTGACATACCCGCTCTCCGCGACTTTCCCAAAGTATAGACTGTTAGTATCGCACTGGAGATGGGTATTTTGGGATATTCCAACACATGCTGAGTTAGCTATCTTGAACTTACAGAAGAAGGCGGCCTTGAAGGATCTTGAACACAAGGATGACGATCGGCCAGCGGTGCAGCGGGAGGACGTGGTTTCTGAGTATTCGTTCAAAGTCTACGATGGCGCCGAAGGAAGGTGTCAACTCATGGTGGACAAGAACTGCCTCACCCTCTCGGCAAAGGATGGATCCGAACGGACCTGGCCGTTCTCTTCCCTTGTCGAGATCCGCAAGCTCGATGATAGTGATGTTCAGTCCACTTCAACGCTGAAAAATCTCCGCCGCTTACACTCTCGGTCTCTGGAGGCGCTGCAGTTCTTATTCCTGGATGGGACAGACCTGACGATCCTCTTACACTCGGCGGACAGAGATCGCGTGTTTAATCTGGTCCTTGCTTGGAGCGGGCTGAAATGGCAGTGCTTGCAAATGGAACGACACAATACGGTCGGCAGCCAGAGGAGCAATCTGGATCGGGCGATCAAGCGGGCCTTTGCTTGAGCAGTCCTGCCAGTGCAGGATACGGATTCCGGCGTCCGCATAGGACTGTTCAGGTCCAACTCAATCTCTTTTCCGCCGCGGACTCGAGAGTGATGTACATACGACTGCCGATATGACATTTTCGTCAGAAGGACCCAACAAGCCACTGTAACTCCCGCCTATGAGCAGCTACTCCATCAAGGAGTTGCCACAGAACCCTTCAGACAGTAACCTCTTTTGGAACCGCGGACAAAGTCCTAGATCGCGGCGCGATGTAGGAGCGATTGGCTACATGCCACTGCGTCTTGCGGTCTAGTGTGCATCTTTGGTCAAAAGGGCATGCCAACGAGCCACGCGGTCAGGGCAACCGTAAACCGGACTCGGAACTTCCTCGCTTCAGCACGCACCGAACACGTCCTCTACTTACATATTACATAAGTCGCTAGACATCGGCTTTGCTGGCAAGCTAAGACAACCTTTTCCTTATCTGAGCTAGACGATTTCCATTTCCGACTTCAGCAGTGAGATCTACGCTCGCCACACTCAGGTTGCTTTCCATCCACTGAATAGATGATTAAGCGTGCATTTGTCTTCACTGGAGGAGCTTCAACGGGATACCCTTCGAGAAAGGGGTTTTGGACGAACAGTGAACCCAATGAACTTCTCGGATTCAGGCCCCATGTGCCTTGTTGCAGTAGTGTTAAATCTAATACATAGAGCTGGGGAAAGAGCGGGATGAGGGTGTGGACTACATATGGATGGTGAGCTTGTCAAGGTTGGAGGGCACAAATTATCCATCTGTCGTCGTATCAACTATCCAAAAACAGGTCCATTGTGAAAAATGCTAGAGACACGGGGGCCACCAAATAGTGGCAAGCAGCCCTTGTGGGGGAAGACCAGGCAGCATCTCCTCCAGGATGGCACAATCTCCCGGTATCGGCTGGGGACAAGTGTTCGGAGGGAGACTCGACCCAACGCCAGTAAGAGACAGCAAGCGGCACAAAACGTCTCCCAGCATCAACAGCAGCAATACCAGATTAATCAGTCGCCGCTACCTTTTGGGTCAGGTACGATCCTGAACGTGCCGGGACCAGGTGGGATAGCGGAACAAAGTTCACGACCACAACGACCTGTAGCAAAAGAACAAGACGGCCACGAGGCTAGGGTCGCTGAAGAGTTCTCCATCGTCCCTTTACATCTCCTCCGCACAGTACTGGATACCCACCGACGAGAAGTATTTGCATCGTACCCTCGACATGTTGAAGGTCCTGAACTGGAAGTCCTCGATGAATGTAAGCTGCATCTCCCTGCTCTTGCGTAACGCATTTAACACGCCCCACCAGACATCAACATTATGCTCCGCGACGAACTCCCCTTCAAAATTGTCTCCGGCGTCCGTGCGGTGACAGTATCCTGGTTTCTCCCACAGGCGATTCGAGACCGTCGACTTTTCGACTGTTCCATGGCAACCGCACGGGGCATGTTTGAGAGTCGAAGAACGCCTCCCCCGTTCAGGCCGAGCGCAATGGTGTTTGCGGCGAGAGGCAGGGCGATTAAGGCCGTACAGAGCTTGGTCTCTCAGCAGGAGGCGTACAAGGATGACAGAGCGTTGATCGGCGTTATGCAGTTGATGGGGACCCATGTGAGTGTCACGAACGTGGTACCAGGAAGTGAGCGTGCTGACAGATTCTGGCGGACAGATTATTACCGGCGACATGCCATCCTTTCAATCTCATCATAAAGCTGTCACCCGGATGATCGAGTTGAGAGGCGGTTTGGGCAACAGTGATGCGCACCGAGCTCTTCGAGGCTTCCTTGGAATGTAAGATTCGTGTTGTGCGGAAAGAACGTATGGGTCCGGTTGCTCTAACCCTCGGTGGCCAGGAACGAAATGTTCGCCTTGATGTTGAAGTACGTGATGACGATGGGGGCTGCATCCGCGCCATCTCCGACCGATAGGTTCGTGCAATCTTCTTCTGCGGCTACTGCTGCTGCTGCTCCGAAGGCACCACTCCCTCCAGTTGTACCAGGATCGACTATGCAGCGTTCGGATCCACTGCCGCCACCGGCACCAGCGATTCCCCAGCAGAACCTCGACTATCCTCGACAGCCCTTCCCCGAAGCGCTCAACCACCTGATATCAGGGTTACCTCCCGGCTTCTCCGACCTAGCCCTCACAGGTACCCTCTCCATGCGAACAATCCACCTCCTCTTACAAACCACGTCCTGGGCGGAGATAACTTCGACGTCCAACCCCTCCGCCAGTGTGACCCAATCAGACATATTCCGCCTCTACAGCGAGCCTATGGAAAGTGCTAAAATCGCGCTTTCCATCCTATTCGCGCTGCCCCCTTTATCCGTCGATCCCAGACTTGAGCATCTCCTGTGCTTGGGATTGTGCCTCTCAATTCGGGGAGCGAGGAACCAAGCACGCCCACCAGCCTTGCATATCCGTCTGCTGTCCGATTTCATTGCTTGTGCGAAATCTTTGTCCCTTAGGCCGCACTCGCAGCCCGAGGAAGATTGTCTAATTTGGATATCCTTCCTCGCGGCATATGGAAGCGGACATCGCGCGTTCCAGAGACAGGTTGATGGGTTGGTTGATCTCGTGGTCTGCCGGTATCTGGATAGGGTGGGACGGGATTGGATGACTTGGGAGGTGTTGTTGAGGAAATTCCTGTGGTTCGAGCCGCTCGGGATGGATTGGGTGCAGTTGTGGAGAGGAAGTATGTCGAGGTTGAGCTCAAAGTTTGGGGGGATAGTGTGAGCGAAGTGCTGGTCCATGGTAGGGCGGGATGGACAAAAAACAGGGAAAAGGAATAGGTCAACACGAAGAAAAACGAAGACTGTGGCTGGCTACCTTTTCCGACTTCCCATTCTCGTTTGTTTTTGCGAACCTAATTTCCTCGGCTTCCACGGCGACCCTTGGATAGTTGGTGAGGCCATTAAAGGCTATCTCGGGCGCTGGTGGTATTCGCCGACAAGATGACATGGAGGCCATGTCGAGAAAAAAATTCGAATATGCTCCCCGGCACAGCTACAGGCACAGAACGGGCCATGCATCCTGGACGGTAGAGGAATTGTGCTGAGAAACGAAAGGTTGGCGGGCTGCTTTGAACTCAAATTTGCTCTGCTCAGAGAAACATACATACTCCACTTACACTTACTCTGTCTCAGGACTCGGGTCTCACGTTGTCGTTGTGGTCGACGACCGAGTCTGAATAAAATGATATGTTGCCGTCATACACATCACTTTGTTCCACGGGACCGACCACCTTTGTCGTGTCCGGGTCTCCTCTGCTCTCCTCTCCTCTCCTCGCGCATCTGATTCAATGGCGATAGGCACGGACATAAAGCCTCCACCAGGCCACGAAATCCACGGTACCGAGATCGATTGCCAAGTTCTGCAACTCACTCGTGTCCAGGTGGCAATCGTACGGTCTCAGCGTGCCGTCCGGGCCGGGCTTGCCTCCATCTTTGTCCGCCACGATCCCATCCGCAGGCAGGCCCATGATCTCGGCGAACTTGAGCACGATCTCGTACTTCGTCATGCGGTCTTCGCTCGAAAACTGCAGCACGCGAGGCAAGCGCTCCCGGTGCGGGGCCGAGGTGTACAGCTTCGCAATGTCCAGACACACGCGGGCCACGTCCTCGACGTTGGTCGGATACCGGATCGCCCAGTCGTCCATCTTGACCGGCTCCTTCTGCGACTTCCACAGGCTGTCCATCAGAATGTTCACCGCGGATTCTGCGTTGTTTTCTTTCGGCTCCGTGGGCCCGTAGAGCACGGGGACGCGGAGGACGACGGCGGTGCCGTTGGGATGTCTGAGCACGGCGGTTTCGCCGTCCAGTTTCGTCCGTCCGTAGATGTTGGTCGGGTTCGGGGTGTCCGTCGCCTTGTACGGTGCTTGGCCCGGGACGCCGGGGAAGACATAGTCCGTGGAGATGTAGATGAGGAAGGCGCCGTCAAGGGCTGCGCGGGAGGCGAGGAGCTCCGTCGCCGTGACGTTGAGTTTGCGCGCGGCCTCGGGGTTCTTGGTGCAGGAATCGGGTTGTCTGTCCGCGGCGCCTGTGTTTCAAAAAAGTCATTGCACGTGTTAGCGTTAGCGTTAGAGGGGAGGGGGAGGGAATGGCTTTTTATGTTAAGACAGAGAGGGACAAGACGAAGAGAAGTGAAGCGGCTCTACAGTACAGTGGACGACGACTTGAGGTCTGAGCTGTCGTTAGTCCTGGCCTTGGTGAGGGAAAGTCTCGAAGCATCCCTGCGGAGTCACTTCCAAACAGTATGTAACATACTTGACCTGATCGAAGAGTTGGTTCACGGCTTCGGCGTCTTGGATGTCGACCTTGCGGATCGGTCCTGTGGCGCGCGAGAAGCCGGTGCCTGTCGCTTCCCAGCCGGAGCCTGAAAAGGTCTTGAGGACTTGCCGGCCGAGGAAGCCTGAAGCGCCTGTGATGAGTGCTGACGGCATTTTGAGGATGTCAGTAATAAATGAAGTTTGGATGAAGAGTTGAGTGTTGGCTTTGGAGACGGTTTTGGGGCAGTCTCGACGGTTGAATCTCAGCAAGCTTTAACATCTACTCCTACGAGAACAGTCCGATGGGCGAAGTCTGAATGTCTAAGTGAGAGCTCTCGGTTTGGAGTCACCATCTACGCAGTATCTGTTGTTTAGCCTGTGACAGTCTATGAAACGCGTCGTGGGTGACTCTCTGTTTTTCCTTTCGTGTTGCAGCTTTTCGCTCAGACCTCAGTGAGAAAGGCGCCGTGCCATCACTTGTGTACAGTCACTTCATCTACCTTATACTGCTCGAGGTCTGTCTTGTCGAACCTTTTTATCGTCCTCTATTCATCGACACCGCACCCATCAACTGTAGCTCTGTTGTGTCCTGTTTATGTTCTTGGTCTCTTCTCCAAATCTTCGCTCAAGGCGCCGATGATGATGAAAAGGTAATGTGAGATTGGTTTCCAAAGATTCCCAAGCGAACCGAAGTCCACAAGGAGTGGTCAGTTGTATAGTTTTCAACTGCACCTGTTAGCATGTTTCGAGAAGCAGCACGGGGTAGAATGGAATGAGGACATACCTAGCAAAAATCTGGCATCGGCTGTAGCCTCACGCGCGCAGATAAAGCCCGTGCACCTGTTCATCATTGTTAGTAAGAGTCCCAAAAGGTAGGGGTTGCTTTGGAGTTCACGTACTAGAATAAAGAAGGAAGATGGGTTTGCAAAGGGAGCTGCAGATAGAAGAGTTCGAGGTGGCTGCCAAGCCTTGATGAACGCTAGCCTAATAATGGCTTAGGGCAGGCTCCCATGACGGATTTGTTTGCTCGCCGTCCTCCTGATTGGCGGCTGCAGGCGGACAACCTCGAAGTAAGTCATAAGGAAATTTCCCGCCAAATTTGCTGCCTGACAACAGCCCTTGACACTGGGGATTTTACAGTTGAGCTGTCAGTTCTGACATCCTCAGTGTAGTCGACGCAACGTAGCGAGCCATCTGCTTCTTCCACTCCAAACCAAAGCCTTGAAAGCTTCAGTCCTGCTCATCCGCAGCGACAAGATGGATGGTGATATACTTCCTGGCCGCCGTCACCAAACCGCAAACCACCCACACGAATCCGAATGCCACATATCCTACTGGAAGCCAGTATTTCTGTGCATTGACAACTGCCAGACTGGTATTGCGGTTTATTTCCACAAGTTCAGTATCCGAGGCGAAGAGCAGTTGACACTGGCAGCTCCTGTAGACACCGGAGAGCTGGAGGATTGTGCCAATAGTGATGACCGCTGCGTTAGCACAGACGAGAAGCCAGTAAGTCCGCTTGAGTCCCTCTTTCAGGTATTTGTTTCTGTTGTTATGGCGCGTCCACTGGTAGCCAACGTGCAGGGGCGGGGCGAGGAACGCCATGATTCCATAGAGGAGGAAATTGAATGATCGGCAGTCGAGGCCGACAGTAGGAGTGTTCTGTTGGTCATCAAAGTCAGTTGCCGGGATCAGCCAGTATTGAAAGTCCCACCGAGACAAATACAGGCTTTCAAGATAAAGGTGACTTACCCATGACACAACGATAGCTGCCGCCGTTGGTATCGCCACGCAAAGCCATGCAAAAAAATGGCCAACGAGGAGTTGGAACCCCCTTCCCAAAGTGAGGGTCGGGCGATTGAGTTGATTGCCTCCTTGTGCTTTGAGCTTCAGTTCGTCTTTCAGCTTGAACAATATGATGTCGCTCGAGGTCGAACTGGACAGGGTCTGCTCCCAGTCGTTCTCTATGCGTACCAGCCACTCATCCCACAGCAAACTGTTGAAATAACGCTCGCGAAGTGGGACACTTCGCTTGGAGAGCTGGATATATTGGCCCAGCGTGGTCTCTGTCAAGCCCGCGTTGACACTGCTGGCAAAGCAATTTCCAGCCACAGAGAGAATCACTAGCCAAGAGTACCAAACTCCGAAAGCCAACGCGTCCGCAGTGTCATTATCACCAAGCTTAGTGTAAGCATCATAGAAGACAGATGCTGTCACTGCAAGGAAAAGGATTGTTGGCAAGAAAACAGCCTTGAAGAAATCGGTGCGGGCTTCGATGTGAGCTCTAATGGCGTTTTCCACCATTGCTTCTCGGCCGTCATCCGCAACCCCGCTATTGGACTGTGAAGGGACGCATGTGGTGATTTCAAAGGTCTTCTCGTGTGGCAGCATGTGGATATCCCTTTGATCTCCATGTTCTTGACTCATCCTTCCGTTACCTCCTTGTTGTTCACTCGGCTGATTGAATTCGGTGTCCCCAACCAGCACGATCACCCATCTCAAGAGTTTGAGCCAGAGGAGGTCGTTTGAAGGCACTCTTTCCGACTTCCAAAGTCTCATGGGCCAAATTACGCTTTGTGGGTTGATTTCACGCAACGTTGTTGCATCCGACCAGATTTCCGAAAATGCTCCAAAGATTGCACTTGCTGGGTCGCCGAGCAGATTGATCCACTCCTGTGTATATTCTCGAACCAGGTCCCAGAACCATCTCCAGGCGTCCATGAGCCGTGTTGCAGTTTGGCTTCCGCTCTGCAAGGTGGGTCGCTTCTTGATGTCTCCAAAGGGACACAGCAAGAGCAGGCCTATGTAAGGCGCAACCCAACTTGTCAGCGGCTGCAGCCACTGTGATAAATCACTGTGCTGATTGCCGGGGCAATTTGCTTTGCACCATCCCATGGTGACATTTATGGAAGGGAACGTGGTCCCTTCAGCGTAAGTTTCGGTGTTGTTCAAGCTGCAGGCATCCCAGGGGTACTCATCTAGTGGTATTCGGATCTGAGGCATTCGCGCAGCTTTCATGCAACAAATGTTACTGTCGTAGGCAGAGGTCGAAGCTATGACAAAGCCCAAGAGGAGGAGCATCACTTGCGCAGCTGCCTTGGATGTTGGTAGAGGTGCTCGCAGAGCCGAGGGAGTCACCCAATTTGCGAAGCCCATCCTGTATTCCGAACCTGTCAATCCAGATGCCGACGGAGTTCCTCACAGCATCTGCCTGACTTGCGTGTGTTGACTCTCGTAGACGAAGTCAGCGCTGTTTAGGGACAGGGTGGTTCATGTCCGTGGTGAGGCTGAGATCGAATGCCTCGGAGACACCGTGAACTAAGTAGCTCGACATTTCTTTCCGCTAATGAGACGAGAAAAATTGTCTTCATTGTGTATGGCCGCCACTCTTCGAGATTGGAAAAGCAGAAAGATAGCCTCGCTCAAAGCAGAGCCGGCGAGGAGACGAGCTTTATCGACCTATCAGACACCACGGACGTGTCCTTGAAGCGACTAGATGCAGCGCATGTGCTGTTTTTCTGTCTTCATCGGGGGTGAGCTTTCAGCTGCGAGAACACTAATGCAGCACTCGCACTGCACTGGTCACCACTTCGGCACGTTGCTGGCAGCACCTTACTCGCTGACCTGTTACGAATGGGGGCCATTTCGCTCAAGCCTCTTTTGGTCTGTCTTTCGCCTCTCACGGAGCGGACCATGCCACGGGTGGGAAGGAAATGTATATTTCAGCATCACTGTCCCAAAATCGGGCGTTTGCGTTGCCCTCGTCTCGATCTGCCATGGTTGCCAGTCTGGATTCTGTTCACGCTTTTGCTCGATTTATCACGTTTCTACCGGAACAGATGGAAGCCGGCGTGAAGATATACATGCTCTTCACGGTCTTGCAGGTCCTTACAGCTCCCATATGTGCGGGTACTCAGTTGTCTCCGCGTCAGTCGAATAACGATGCCCACCCGATCGATCTTTCTCAGATGCCATCATGTGCGGTCACAGAGTGCATTTCCAATCCTCTCGGTAGCGCACCCACGGACGCGTGCACGCCGACCAGAGCGTCGACACAGCTATACGATAGAAGATGCTACTGCGCTCTCAAGGACCCGCTCTACTGTGCATGGCATTGCTCTTGGTGGGATTGGATGGCCACCGAGGACTGGTACGTGAAGGAATGCGGGAGCGGATCCGACGATCTGTCTTACGACGGTCTGCCAGCCTGCGCGCACAGCTGTCTGCACCAACGTCTCGTCTATTACGGCTGCATCACCGAGGGTCGCAACTGCTTCTGCATCCATGGTGATATGTTCGACTGCCAGTCCAACTGCCACAAGGAGAGCGAAAGGATGGCGATCAAGCACTGGTTGATGGACCAGTGCGGCGTCAGCCCTGCGTTGGCCGCCAAGGGCGCCGACACTGGCGTGTTCTGGGGCTCCACGGACGCAGATTCGGAGTCGCGACTTCTGTCGCCTATCCTTTATTCCTCCGCAAGCAAGGTGTTGAAATGGTACGAGATCTTTGCGATTGTGCTGCTCTGCCTCTCGGTCTTGGTGGGAGGACTCGTCTGGATTGATCTGTGCCTCAGACAACGAAAGACCAGGCGGCACAGGCCCCAGCGCAAGGCTGGGCATCAAGTCCCCTGAGAGAAAATCAGCTTTCAGCTCCGACAGATGAATCGCCCTACTATTGTCCATGGCTCCGCGCTAACGTGTCGAGCTGCGTACCTGCACTTCGCCCAGAATGGAGCTTGGAAGGTACAAAGCCCCGGGCGATTGTTATTCCGTGTCAATAGGCGTCAGTCCGTTTCCACAGCCGTACTGTTCAAGGCAAAAGCCCAGGACTGTGTAACCTGCGCGGTAGTAGAGCCTCTATCATTTAAACCTCCTTGACCCTTTTTCACTTCGAGCGCAACAGCTCACTCTTATGCTGGACCGAAATGGCCACCCTCGACTCCCTCAAGTGGGCCCTTAGGCAGAAAGCCACGCCAATGGCCCAGCAGCCGTTGTCCGACGCGCAGTATAGCGCCGGCTTCGAGATGCTAGTGCGGGGCTCGGCGGGGCTAATCTACCAAGACTTCATCGTCCCTCAACTCTCGCAGCTGCTCATCGCTCCTCCCTTCGATTCGCGCACCCATATCTCGGCACTCGAAATCGGACCGGGTCCCAAGAGCGTACTTGGGCGTCTACCCGGCCATCTGAGACGGAAGGTCACGAAATACACTGCTTTCGAACCTAACAGCTTGTTTGCTACACGGTTGGAAGAATGGCTTTGCTCTACCTCCGGGACGGAGGCCCCGTTGCCCTGTCTAGAAAGCGTGCCCGACATCCAGCGAATTCCGTTCGTTCTGGAGGACAACAATGGGAGCGGTAGCGGCACAAGTGACGATGACAAAAAATACGACCTCATTCTATTCTGCCACAGCATGTACGGCATGAAGCCCAAACACAAGTTCATCGAACGGGCGCTGGGAATGCTTGTTGAGCAACCAGAAGGCGGAATGGTGGCGGTTTTCCATCGCGACGGTGTCCTGCACCTCGACGGTTTGGTGTGCCATCGGACCGCTAGGTTCCCTACCGGCGTCGTTCGCGTGCCAGATGACGACGAGGTACTAGACTGTTTTGCTCCTCTCATCGCTGGGTTTTCCGTGGACAAGGCTACCCGAGTCGAGTGGCGGGAGGTGTGCCGCGCCTTAGGCCGTCGCGAGGAAGCCAGCCCAGATCACCTCTTGTTCAGCTCTCCCGACATTATGGTGGCCTTTAACCAACACGCGACCACATTGCCGGAGCTGACGTCGCAGGTGCCATGCGTGACAGGACAACAGCCCATCAAAAACCGGGATGCTCGCCTCCACCGCCCGGCCTCGATTGTTAGGCCGACAGACGTCCGACACATTCAGCAGTGCATTTCATGGGCTTTGAAGCACGGAGTCAGCTTGACTGTGGTCGGCGGGGGTCACAGCGGACACTGTCTCTGGCCCAACGTTGTCGCGGTCGACATGGGCGCCTTTGACCAAGTACACATTCTGAAAGCGGGAGAGGACGGAGGAGGTTTCGGTCCCAGTCCCGGTTCTTTCGTCGTCGCCGAGGCCGGCTGCAAGACGGGAGATATCGTCTGCAAGGCCATGGCGGCGGGCGTGACCGTGCCCATGGGTGCTCGCCCAAGCGTAGGTGCGGGCCTGTGGCTACAAGGTGGTATCGGGCACCTGGCCAGGCTGCACGGGCTCGCGTGCGACGCCATTGTTGGTGCCGTTGTGGTCAGTGTCGACTCCGGCCAGGTGCTCTACGTCGGCCATGTCCCAAGCCAACACCAGCCTGCCGGTTCCATCCGTCCGGACAACGAGTCTGATTTGTTATGGGCATTGAAAGGCGCCGGGACGGACTTTGGCATCGTGGTCAGCGTGACTTTCAAGGCTTACCCGGCTCTGACTTACATGACTCGAAACTGGGTCGTCCCACTCAGCGACAACCTCGAGGCCCGACTCAAGCTTAGCGACTTTGACAAACTCGTCGCTAGTGAGCTCCCCCGGGACCGTTCTGCAGATGCGTATCTCTACTGGGACGCCGGCCAGCTGCGTCTTGGTGTGACCTTGTTCGAATCTTCCACGACTACGCAGCCTGTTGCAACACCCATCCCCACGCCCATAGGTGACATTTGGGGGCCGCAAGTCGATTTCAAAGCGGTGGACGGCGTTGGTTTGTTCGAGGCCGAGATGTACGTATCCGGGATGCACGGCGGACACGGCGGCGGCAAGACCTCCTCGTTCAAGCGATGTCTATTCTTAAAATGCATCGGAGCGGCGAACGTCGCCGACCTCTTGGTAGCGGCTGTTGAGACTCGCCCGTCGCCACTCTGCTATCTCCATCTGCTCCAAGGTGGCGGAGCGGTCGGCGATGTTGCGGCTGATGCCACTGCTTTCGGCTGTCGAGACTGGGACTTTGCCTGCGTCATAACCGGTGTCTGGCCCCGCGACCAGGACGGCACCGAAGCCGCACGATCTGCTGTGAGATGGGTTTACAATGTCGCCGAGGATCTGTTGCCCCTGAGCAGTGGCGCTTACGGCGCCGACCTTGGGCCGGACGCCAGAGACGCTGCGCTGGTGGCCAAAGCTTTTGGACCGAACCGGCCACGCCTAGCCCGTCTCAAACACACCTTGGACCCGCACAATGTGCTGGCTTACGCCTGCCCGCTCCCCAAACCGCCGAGGGAACCGAAGCTCATCATTCTGGTCACGGGAGAAAGCTGCGCCGGCAAGGACTATTGCGCCGACGTCTGGGTCTCCGCGTTCATCATGCGTGCTCCCAAAGGCCTCACGGCGCGCGTAGTAAGCATTAGCGACGCGATCAAGCGAGAATATGCCGCGGCGACCGGTGCGGACCTAAGCCGCCTGCTTTGGGACCGCGCCTACAAGGAGCAACATCGGCCAGCGTTGACAACATTTTTCCAGGAACAGGTACGGCATCACCCTCAGCTGCCAGAGGAGCACTTTCTGGATGTGGTGCAGGGCGCCGGAGATATAGACGTGCTGCTGATCACTGGAATGAGAGACGAGGCGCCCGTCGCAGCCTTGTCGCATTTAGTGCCAGATAGTAAGCTGGTCGACGTTCTTGTCGAAGCTAGCAGACAGACGCGGCACTTTCGCCAAGGGTGTCATGGCGGTAACGACGATGGTGGCAGCAACAGAGACAACAACGACAGCAACAACGGCAGATCGAACTTGACGGCCTTGAACTACCACCCCAGTCTTATCTTTAACAACGACACAACTGGAGATGAGGCGGCAAAAGAGTTTGCCCAGCACTCCCTGCTTCCGTTCGTCCACGGGGACCTGCAGCGACTGGCCGATATGGTGCGCCCGGTACCCGACTACCCACGCCGAGGGATCTTGTTTCGACACATCCTCAACATCTCCCAGCAGCCGGGTGGGCTGGCCCTGTGCACGTCTCTGCTGCAGACCCATTTCACGGGCAATTGGGCCAGAGTCGGTGCGGTGGCATGCTGCGAGGCCGGTGGCTTTGTCTATGCATCGGCGTTGGCCTCGCGGGTCGACCTGCCCCTGGTGTTGATTCGCGAAGCCGGCAAGCTCCCCCCACCCACAGTTTCCGTCACCAGACCCCGGTCGCATATCTCATCTTTAGCATCTGACGGTTCGGGAGAGAAACGGATCGAGATGGAGCGGGATGTGGTCCCCAGGGGCGCGTCAGTGGTGGTGGTGGACGACGTGCTTTCCACGGGGGAGACGCTTTGTGCGGTCCTACAGCTCCTCGACAAGGCGGGCGTCCGCGCCGAGCATGTCAGCGTCATGGTCGTGGCCGAGTTCCCTGTGCACCGTGGCCGGGACTTGTTGCGTCAGCGTGGGTTTGGCGGAATCAACATTCAAAGCCTTTTAGTCTTTGCCGGGGCTTAGAATCTTAGACCGCTCCCGCTCCCGCTTCACGGGTTATTGCAGCAGAAGAGAAGGAGAGAGAGAGAGAGAGAGAGAGAGAGAGAGAGAGAGAGAGAGAGAGAGAGAGAGAGATGAGATTATATGTGAATGTTACTGATGCGACTGATGTGAGCAAGTTTGTTATTAAAAGCGAGTATTCAATGTTCATTGAGGTGCGGGTTCTTGGGAGACTGCGAAGAAACCACGCTGTGATGCTGGAGAGAGATCGACGGCGCTGTATGGATCACGGTAGCCACTACTGTAGGTGGACTGGACTGACTATATCCTCGATTCTATTCTGGCCGAGCAATTTAATTCGTGCAGTATCATACGAAACATTGAGCCCAGTGTCCTCCCGTCTTTGCGAATCGCAGACTTGCCAGAAACTTGCTCAATGGGCACCGACCCAACTCATCGCCGTCGCACTGCGTCAACGGCTGGACCCGGTCGTTCACGATCACGCGCACCAGCTCCTCCGGCTGGCCCGAGCATTGCATCTTCTCGACATACGCTCTTGCTGCGAATGGAACGGTCCACGATGCACTGTATCCGTCGGCTGCTTCAGCGTCGACGACCGTGGTGTTCGGTAATGGCAAGGTGTCGTTGTAAAGCCCCAGGGCGGAGAATATCGCGGTCATGTCATTGTCGTGGCTGAAATCAGCGTACAGTTTTCGTCCGAGGGGGAATGTCGCGGGATCGTCGTCCAGAGTGTGGTTGGTCGAAGTGTGGTCTTGGACGGGCGTGTTCGTCAACCTCGCAATGAGTTCGTTGACGAACCCCACGCCCTGTGTCGGGCCCAACGGGTTGCCGTTTGAATAGCCGTAATACTTGCCTAGTGTTTCGTAGTAGGAGTATTGGTCCCATTCGAGGTCGGTGAACAGAGCGCAGAAGGGAGAAATAATGCCTTCATCATCAGCTACAGTGTTGAAGGGGCAGAGATCCATCATATAGATCGTCTGGTCGATGCTGAGATTGGCGCCCGATAAGTCGGCGTTGAGACGTGCCTGGATTGGTGGGATGAAAATCTTGGCCCAGGCGGCTTGAGCGTCGTCACCGACGTTGCTGTATGTGCCGTTCTCGAATTCGGTGCAGCGAGCATGGTTCAGTGTATTGTTGTAGCCGTCTCCTTCGTACTGCAGAACGATGGGATAGGGGTAAGCATCATCCCCGGCGGCAGACTTGTCTGCCAATTTCGCCGCGTGGAAGCCTCCCGTCCAGTTCGACGCCGATTCGACAACTCGATTCTCGCTGGATGAGCGGATGAACGGCTCGACTGTCTTTGCGAGCAGCGCATAGCGGGTGTAGAATTTGATGCCAGATTTGACCATTTGATCTTGCCCGTAGGTGGTCAACTGATCGGCGCCGAGCGTGTACGAGTAATTGGCAAGAAAGGCATATGAACCACCAAAGGTCTTCACGTTCGCTTTGATCTGTGCGATTGTGTCATTGTACGCTTTTGTCTTCGACGCTGTCGGGTCTCGGGCGCCGTGGCGTGATAGAATCTGCGCGAACGTGATCTGACAGTCATGGGGAACAGTGGCTGAGATGTCGGAAGGCACACTGAAGTATGGTGAATATTGGCCCCAGGAGTGAGAGATCCGAGGTTGACATTGATATCCCGCCCAGATGGAGTCGCAGGAATCCAAACTTTGCACGGCCGAGCTTCCTGTCGAGACGCCGCTATCTGATGAGTACGGTGCGCAGAGGAGTGGGAGGCTGTCTTGTCTTACCTCCTGCCCAACAATACTAGGATGGTTGTCAAAGGTACTAACATGATGCAAAGGAAGATGGGAGCTCGGCAGGCATCACGACGCCGAAGGTCTAAGGCATGTCTGCGTGAAGGGGGCCGCTGATATACATTGCTCCCCATACCAGGCTCAGGTAGATTGTCCATAGAGCTGCTAGATCCCGTCTAAAGCTCTGGTGTTCGGACAATGCCATTGTGCATGACTCCGTCTGAGCCAGCACGTGGTGAAATGAAAGGTGCTTGAGAGCCGAGCTGTGAATCCGACTAGCTGTGGAACAAGAAAAAGGAATTCCTCGAATGATCTAGCTATGAGTATACAACGTTCTCATTTCTTGTTTCTCGCCGCTCCGACTGCATGGTTCTTCGAAAGATGTGCGATCGGCCTCGTCGTCTCCAAGAGGCGTTCTCGCGCGGTAACTAAGCGAGGATTGCGCTGATATCTGTCGTCCGGAATGGGGGGCCTTCGTCAGTCCATGGGTTCTTCAGGAGACCGTGGCGATCTGGGGAGATTGAGGACAAGCATGCTCTCTAGCTGATGAACCGAAAATGGCAACTCGTATGGTTGCGAAGCTCACGGCGTAGTCACGAGCAGTGGGTGAAGTGGCTTTCCAGAGCCAAGAAATGGCGTCATCTACGCGACCTACGCGTCACCTGCACGGGGCCACCTAGAGTCAGTTAGCGGCCACCTATAAGCCACTTAGTGGTGGTACTCGTACTCACGGATGAGCTACAGGTGAGCTACAGGTGAGGTACAGGTGAATATATTTTCAGTGACATCCGTTGCTCACGCCGGCTAGCATTTGACTTTCAGACTCCATCCAGCCTTGTACACACGGGCTGCGCACATCAACGAAGCCCCTACCGTCGTCAATATGCCGAGACACAGCTGTGCCACCAGATAGCCTCCCCTTCCTCCGCCGTTGGTTGCGAGCAACGCGCCCCCGATCGGCGGGCCCGCGAGTCCTGCAAAACTGAACAACGAAAAAGCCATGCCCATCCTTATGCCATTTCGCTGCAGATCGTTGTTCAGACTGGTGACCACGGTCGGCATCAAGCACTGGAACGCTCCCGCTGAGAAACCATAAAATGTCGCAAACACATACATGCCGGCTTCTGACTTCACCGCAATCCAGCACAGAGCAAACAGCGCGTTGATAAACAGGAGCGGCACCATAGCGTTCAGTGGCCCTAGAAACCGGTCTGCAATGTAACCCGTGGCAAGCCGCACTGGGACTCCTGCTCCATTGAAGATGATGAGCAAAGTCAGCGAGTCAGAATAGCTCATGTGTAAGATGTTGCGACCAAAACTGGCGAGATAATAGTAGGAAAAGAAGAGCCCTCCAAAGACAAATGACATGCCCACAAGAACACAGACATAGGGCGCTTCGGTGAATGCTTTCCATTCGACAATCGGACCAGCCTTTCGAGGAGGCAGTCTTGGGCGCAAGAACGCCAAGCAAAGTCCGAGGAGTACCAGATTGAGGAAGCCCACTACTCGGATAGTCCACGCAAACCCAATCTTGGGCAGAAGCTGGCGGACGATGGTGGGATATACTGCACCACCTACGGACAAGTCAGCACCCAACTCGGAGTAATGGGAAGCCGGGTGATAGTGATTAGGGAAGTGCCTGAGACGTCCTCTGGGTGCCGAAACTTCTTGGCCTCGGACATGAGAACGACTTACCCACCGAGTTACCAGAAGATACGATGGCAACCGCGAGCCCCCGTTTTTTCTTAAAGTACGTGGTAACAAGCCCCATTGTCGGGCAGAAGAATATACCCGCTCCAAGCCCGGTGCATATCCCTTGGGCCAGGACCAACTGCCAGAACACCTTGCAGAGACTTGTCATGAAGATCCCGAAGAGCTGGATCGTACAGCCGATAATAAACGTGGGTATGAGGAGGCCTGCGTCAAGTGCCCGACCCGAGAATGCGCTCATGACGAAGACGACCCATAACTGTATGGATCCTACCCAGGAGACGGTCGACTGTGGTTCACCCAGTGCGCTGGTATAGTAGGTCTGGAACACGCCGAAAGACTGTGGTTCTCTGTTAGTCTCACCGATATCGACGGAACAATAACAACAACGGTGTCCAATGGAACAGTGTTTGGGAGGCGGGGGAGGCTTGCATTGATAAATCCCCTGGATATTGTAAGTTTCTGCAGACTACAGGCCTGACCTCCTCGCGGCGGGGAAATACTCACCAGGTGCAGAAGCACGCGGTAAAGCCAATGGCAACTTGGGTCCATGCTCTGAGACCTCCATCCGGTGGCGGCCCCGGGTCAATATCTTCTCGGGTGCTGAGACGTGATGCGATGCGGCTCAAAGTGCTTGTGGCTCGATGAATATCTGGGTGTGTGATCTCCTTGGTCAATCCATTGTTCCCGGGACGGCGTTCAGCGAGGAAACGGTCCTCTATGACGTCTTTCTCGCAATCTGACATTTCTGGACCTGACATTGCGGATGTTTGATCTCGAAATCATATGTGAAGAACTTAGTGTTCGAGTGGCAATGCCCGGTTTAAGACTGTCGAAAGCCCAGGAGGACAGGAGTCCAGCAGAGCAGAGCCCGACACACATGTTTGCATGACGCTGCATCTCCAAAGGCCGCCTGCACGGAACTTCGTCAGTGTCTGATAAAGCGGTATGCGTTCTTGGGGTAATTCATCTTTCTATCTGTGCCGAACACCCGACAGCCTGGCATTTGGAGCGTCGGGCTCCCCGAAAGGGAGTGTAATGCAGGGTATTGTCCGGCAATGGGCATCACGAAACACTCCCCGAGATCGTGCTGGGACACAACCGTATCAGCTGTATTCTGAGTGTAATGACAAAAGACAGGTCGCACACAACGCCGGCCTTGGCGCGTCTCCGGCCCTTCTCACCGACGCCATGTTTGCTCCTTTGGATCTCAAACAGCTGGAAAAGCACCACCGCGTCCAATGGCGAGCAGCCACTGCGAAATCGGCGAGTTCATATGCAGGAGGACTGTCGCTGCCTGCCCGGTGAGCGCAACGCGTTGAGGTGCCATTCACCCTCAGCTGCGGAAGGCCGATTGCCATTCTGACTCACTGCTTTTTCAACAGAGGCACAACGCTCGCGCCGTCGAGCTCCAGCAACAGACGGATGGAATACCATGTCCAACACAGCATGTCAAGGCAGTAAATTTCCAATAACCCTCAAGCTGTCACGAGAGCCCGCTCTCGGAACAACATACGGGACCACTAACAATACCCACTTTGAAGCTGTGGCCTGGCGTTTGCGGCGGTTGCACAGATTTCTGGATCCAAGTCTGCTTGTGTCTAGATAACGTCAATCCCGTCTTCGCAAAGAGGAGTTGCAACTTGTCACACCTAGTCAATGTGTCTGATTGCGATCTGCCACTGTCAATGATAAGCTCAGTACCTCCTGCTCCAGGATCTTTCTCCGTGGCACTCAGAGCTGCCTTTGTCCTGGATTTCATGCCAGTGTATGTTACTCTGGATGTTGCACGCGCAACGTTCGAGCGCCACACAGGCGGTTGCGCCGTCTACGTGGATGGAAGTCAGTATGGATAGTCTGAAGGAGGAAGATGTCTTCAGATGGTTCCCGATGTCATCATTCCAATATGGTACAGAGATCCCCTGGAAGCAGTAAGTGATTAACGCGCCGCGGATTTTGTCCTCGGCCGCCGCAGCCAATTGACCGATATTCGTATGCGATTCCGCGTGTTCAAAATTATTAACCAACAATTCATACTGGATGCCGCAAGAGCTTTACTGCCCTGTCACGTATACCTTCGCTTCTCCTTTCATCGAAGTAATACGGGACAGTGCCGAGTAAGCCGTGGATGGAGAGGACCGGCTTTTGGCCGAAGGAGCAATGTCGTACAGTGTAGGTATTTTTGGCCATCCCTGGAGCACACTCCTTCTGCACGGCCAACGCAGCCAATTGATCGCTGAGACAGCGGGTGATTCAGGCGCCTTACAGATTGCTCAACTCCAGATGGCCGTACGCCTGCTGATAATCCGGGGTGGATGGGCCTTACCGGCGTCCAGCCGGAAGAAATCGATGGGCGATTCATCGTGATCCCGCGATTCAGACTCATGAAGACGATCCTGGAGCCATTGGTCGAATCTGACATCAAACTCTGCTTTTCGGTCTACCGTTGAGCTTGTAAAAGCCAAGCTTCGACTGTCCCATAACCAAGAATGCCTCTGTTGTAAGCTTCCCTCACTTTTAAATGAGCCATAACAACTTGGCTACACTGGAGTAGGTGGCCAGAGGCCGGCCACAAAGCTCTTGCAATTGATCTGATCGCAGCACTGGTTTGAGCTTACGGGAGAGGGCCTGTGTACCAGTGTCGGGTCAGGCCCATGCATCGTACAGAGGCTCGCCAGTCTCATGATACCAGCCAACGCAAGCACGGAGGCAAGCTCGACGGGAATCTGGATGATTGGCCAGACTAGGTACAGGGAATCGGGTGAGCGGCAGAAGGATTGCATTGCTGTTGTATCTCATTCATGATGCATACAGTTTTGGTATTTGCGTGACTTGCGTGGCCCTCATTCTCCAGATCTCGCACGGACGGAATGATGTCGCGCGATCATGTTCATAGCAACTATGAGGCGGAATTAGTAAGATAAAATGTCGTACGGTCTTCTGATATCGGAGATCTGATCAGCATCGTATCCGCCGGAAGCGATCACCTCACGATTTTGACGGATATGACAAAGCGAGTGCGCTGGTAATTCTTGGGTTGCGACGAGCACCTCGCTGGACTTCGTCGTATCAGCTGTTCTCGCGCAAACCGGGCACGGGTCTGTTCCGATAGCGAGCTTGCTTCGACGATACTGTACAGAGCTCAGGCAACAACAAGCTCGGAAGCGAGTCGAGAAAGTTCTCACCGACCGAAGCTGTGCTCGGATGTCAGACCCCGAGTTGCAGCGACAATCAGTGACGGGGGGAATCCGGGGTTCGGGCAGCCCGTGACAAGCCCACGTGAAGCGGCGGGTGATGGCCAAGGACCATGTTCTCCTTTGAGTCAAATCTCCAGAGAGCCAAGATAGCGGAGAGCGGTATCTCGTGTGTCTCGTTCAATCAGCTATATGCCGATCCAGGTTCGAGACGCACGCGATATGAACTAGCAGCATTGTCTGGGGAAAACGGGCGAAAAAGAAGGCTTTATGCATCAACATGCATCGAAGGTGCCACATCCGCACCCTAACGCACATCAGGCCAACCATGTCCTGACTCGTACGGCACAGCGAGAGGGGGTGACATGTTAGTTCCGGCATGGCCAGTGCAACATCAGCAAGCCAGTCACTGCACGACAGCGCAGTGCCAAAACTCTACTCGAATGTTCGGTCACGGCGGCTTTGCTCGGCAGCATTGTGGAGGCTGAGCTGAGCAGATTCAGAGGGAGAGGATACGAATCGATTATGTTTTCCGAGAAGGTCTGGGTGGCGGGGAGGAGTGAGCAAGCTTTTGTGTGTACGGATGTTCCTTCGAGTTGCGGGGTACCATGCATCGGGAGAGACGCTGCTGTCTCTTCTCTCACCCTTCAACAGCAGCCGATGTCTCCTCCTCGTGTTGGCGACCGGGAGATGTCCTGGATGGCTGCTGGCCAGTGCTATTTTAGACGGCGAGAGGGAATGCTCGTTCGGAGATCTAGATCTGCCGAAGCCACTGCCCCTTACCGCTGCAGCCGGGATACGTACACTGTACTCGTACTCCGTACGAGCAGAGTCATGCGATACTGGGGTAGATGATTGTGCAAAGGAGTGGCGATGATTAATCCTTTACGGCGCCCGGGGGTGGGCATGAAGTTCCCAAGGGAGAGATGGCTGGGGAACGTCAGCCTCGGTCAGACATCCCCCCGAGCCTCTCGTTGGTCGGTTTATGGCTCGCCCAGGCCCAGACGACGAGGAGGTGATGTAGTACTCGTAAGTACCGCTGCGTCAACAGACTTGCCACAGTCACAGTCACAAGGCTCCCCAGACTCTCCGGCCTGCTCGACTGCTGACCTGTCTCCGCGCTCTCCCTCGGCCTCACGGGCCCGAGATCGATCAGCATACGCTGGGGATCAGCCTTCCCATTCGTGCCGTGTTGCATGCTTCGTACCTCGTCACCTCCACCAAGCTGGTTCGCCTGCATGCACCTCCGCCGCTCAGTGTCAACGGTCTCCAGTCGTCCTCGAGATGAGTGGCTCGTATCCGCCCGCCTCCGGACCTCGAGAGCTGGTCCCTGCTGCAGAATGGCACCTCACACGCTAGCCATAAACTGGTCCTGCAGCCCCATGCCAGAGCCATAAGAGTCTGGCTGCCTTCTCTCTCGGCTAGCTGACACAAAAAGGATGGCCAGCGACCAGATTGAATCTACCACCTCTCTTCCTCCTCCTGCGGTTTCATCCACACCCAAGGACTCCGACATGGCTCTTGAGAAAGAATCCCTCTCATCCACGCCGCCTGCTACCCACAACGAGCACGGTATCTTCCACACCCCACACGAGTACCGCCACACCACGGTGGATGGTGTTGCGGCGTACGCCGAGCATGGCCCTCTCGTCGACCACAAAGTCCCCCAGGAGGATGTCGTGCAGTCGGAGCCAGACCTCGCCTGGAGCCGGTTCCGACATTACATGCGGGAACCGTTCTCAGAGTTCATGGGTGTCTTCATCCTGATCATGTTTGGCGACGGTGTCGTGGCCCAAGTCGTTTTGAGTAACAGCACCAAGGGTGACTATCAGTCCATCTCCTGGGGCTGGGGGTGAGTGAATTTGAACTGCTCTCTACGACGTTGCCTGTACTGATGACTCGACTAGGCTTGGTGTCATGCTGGGTGTCTACACGGCGGGAATATCAGGAGCACATCTCAATCCGGCCGTCACCTTTGCCAACTGCGTATACCGAAAGTTCCCGTGGCGGAAATTCCCCATCTATATGGTTGCTCAGACTCTGGGAGCTCTGTGCGCTTCCGGCGTCGTCTACGCCAACTACAAGTCGGCCATCGACGTGTTCGAAGGCGGAGCCAACATCCGCACGGTGCCTGGCTATTCGGACACGGCCACGGCAGGCATCTTCTGCACATACCCAGCCGCCTTCATGACCAGGACGGGCCAATTCTTTTCCGAATTCATCGCCAGCGCTCTTTTGATGTTCTTGATCTATGCCCTCAAGGACGACGGCAACCTCGGAGCCGGCAATCTCACGCCGCTGGGATTGTTCTTTGTCATTTTCGGCATCGGTGCCTGCTTGTAAGTTTGCGGGAAGTTTTCTGTTTTAAATTGTCCGCGCTGACTCGATATTCTCTATCCAGTGGCTGGGAGACGGGCTATGCGATTAATCTCGCGCGAGACTTCGGACCGCGATTGATGTCGTACATGCTGGGATATGGCCCTCACGTATGGACCGCAGGCGGGCATTACTTCTGGGTAAGGACGACACATGTTCTCCCGAATCGCGAAACCCTGTCCATCTGACAAACCCTCAATAGATACCCATGGTAGCCCCGTTCTTCGGATGCACGTTTGGCGGATGGCTCTACGACATGTTCCTCTTCACCGGCGAATCGCCCATCAACACGCCCGTTGTCGGCTTGATGAGGTTCCTGAAACCCAACAGGTCGACGTGGTCCAACACGTACGTCCCGGAGCAGACATCAAAGGTGTAGAAAGCAGCCCCGCCTTGCCTTGCTTTGCCTTTGCATTGCATTGGATCTGGAAAATCGGGAACTCGCGAATATCACCCACACGTATGACGGGCACGAGCCCTCGCCCTGGCGCTCGGTGGGGATGTGAAAAGCCGGACGCGATTGAACTGTGTGGCATTTCCACAGCAGCACCACACGCACGTCAGATATGTATGTAGTTAGTCGACAGGCGAACAAAAAAGCAGACGAACAGGCTGAGAAGAAAGGAGGCTCCTTCCGGCATGTAGGTATGTATTTCTAGGTTACAGTGTCTAGTCCAGATTTTTGATGAAAGAGACGATAAAAGACTTGGTTTACGCTGTTTATTCGACACTCTTGGAATGCGAATCCGGCACGCATTGCATTGACTTACATTACATTACATTGCATGGCGGGCTTGTCCTGCTCGAGACGCCCACGCCCACGTCCACGCCCTGCGCTGCTACTACGTACTTACATATCTGCTGCGGAGGCGCCCCATCCATCCATCCATCTCGAGGAATACTAAGAAAGAGTGGCTTATCTCCCCAGCCGCCCTGGTCTGTTTGTTTCTCCTTGCAGTTAGTACGCAATTTCCCCTCGAAACTCTATTCAAGCGCCCGAAGAATCCGAACACTCGAGACAAGATTGCCTCGACGACCACGAGCAACAAACAACACTGTCCACCCTCCACCATCCACCGTCCGTCATGCTGGCTGTGCCCTGCTGTGCCCACCCACCGACGCGTCCATGTTCGTCGCGGTATGTTACTAAGTAGATGCTGGTGTGGTGTGGTGTGGTTCTGGTCTTGCGTATGTATGTACAACCCTGCCCCAGGCGCAGATGCTAGTATTCGTTACGCGTCTCATTCCTGGGGACGGCGGAGCTCTTTCCTTTGGAATACTGCGTACTCCTGCGTTCGTCGCGTCGAGGTGTGCTGGAATATGGGGCGTCTAACATGGACTCGTCAGTCTCATTGGGTCAGTCTCGATGGCTGATGATCTGGAAAATCACGGCCGCTGCTCTCAAGCTGAGGCATCTTCACGTCGTCAGTCTCGATAGCATGTGGAGCAATCTGTTCACCGCGACCCACGACAACAAACACCTGCTCGGCGCCCACTGTTAGTCGGTCCATCTGAGACACGCTGCCCCAGTCCAAGCGGGTCTCTATATCCCTCCAGACTCAGCGTGCCTGTCTTCCCATACGCCCATATGCCACCGAGCTACCGCTAGCGCGAGCAGATTGCGTGGTCTTGTTCGTCTCGTTGCTCTAGCGTCGATCCCCGACCTCTCGCCTATCTGATAGTCTGCGCCTCGAGGGACTTCCAGCCTCCATTGGCGACACGACTAGTCTTCCACCCAGCGTCAACACACCAATGGACCGGTTGCTGTGCAGCCCGTTCCTCCACTTCTATACCATCGGACGGCGACTGATGGCTTCTCGGTCACGACCATGTCCCTGGCATACCCCGGTTAGGGGCG
This sequence comes from Capronia americana, assembly GCA_016110215.1. Lineage (NCBI taxonomy): Eukaryota > Fungi > Ascomycota > Eurotiomycetes > Chaetothyriales > Herpotrichiellaceae > Capronia > Capronia americana. The sequence continues at coordinate 144,591 of JADWQD010000004.1, forward strand.
CGGCCGAGCATGGACTATCCTCCACCCAGCACGTTCAGTTAATTGAGGCGCGCCTGCGCTTCAATCATTTTCTTTACCAACCTCGCTTCTTTTGCTGTTGACGAGGATGGAGACGACGGTTTATATAAGGACTCTGGTCACACACGCCATGGCTTTCGACACACCATTGCTCCAGCATTGGACTCCCCAAACGTCTTTCCGGCGACCAAAGGTGACCTGCCGAGATGCGCACCTCTCTGATCAATCTCGCTGTTTTGGCAGCTACTGTTTCTGCTTCCTATCTCCTGGAGGATGACTATGCCTCAGACGTGTTTGCGGACATGTTTGACTTCTTTACAGTATGTATGGCATCTTCCATTGCCGATTTTGTCCATACTAACACCGTCTAGGACAATGACCCTACCAATGGCTACGTCAACTACGTATCCTACGACCAAGCCACAAGCGCCGGCCTGTACAAAACAGACAACGGCGCCGTCTACATGGGCGTCGATGCTACAAACGTTGCGAGCGGTCGCGGCCGAGACAGCGTCCGCCTCAGCACGAAAAAGACCTACAACCACGGTCTGATTATACTCGATCTCGCCCACATGCCTGGCGGTGCGTGCGGGACGTGGCCGGCGTTTTGGATGCTGGGGTCAGACTGGCCTGTCAACGGAGAAATCGACATCATCGAAGGCGTCCACGGCCAGTCTGTCAATACCATGGCTATGCACACCAACGCTGGATGTTCCATCACCAGCACCGGAGCTTTCTCGGGCAGCTTGCAGACCGACGACTGCGACGTCAATGCTCCGGACCAAGCAACCAACGCTGGCTGCGCGATCAAGAGCCAAGATACCTCCACCTACGGCAGCGGCTTCAATGCCAACGGAGGTGGCGTGTACGCGACCGAATGGACGAGCGACGCCATCAGCATCTGGTTCTTCCCCAGAGACGGCATCCCGTCCGACATTTCGAGCGGCAACCCTGATCCGTCCAACTGGGGTCTTCCTCACGGTCAGTTCGCCGGCAACTGCGACATCGACGAGCACGTCAAGGACCAAAAGCTGGTCTTCGACGTTACCTTCTGCGGTGACTGGGCGGGATCGGTCTGGTCCACGGATTCGACATGCTCCACACAGGCCTCCACTTGCCAGGGTTTTGTGCAGAACAACCCATCGGCGTTCCAGGATACGTACTGGCTCATCAACAGCCTCAAAGTCTACAGCGATAATGGCGCGGCCCCGACCCAGACCACGATCACAACATTTGTCACGGCCTCTCAGACCGCGGCACCTACCGGCACTACAGAAACTACCTTCGTCACTGTCACCTCTTCGACCGAGAACACAGCGACCGAGAGTATCACATTCACATTCACGTATCCTGGCTCAAATCCCACTTTTGCACCAACAGAGACGTACTTGCCACCGACATTTGTCACCGTCACGGAACCCTGCACAACTCTGTCTGCCACTGAATCTGCCGCGCTCACCACGGCTCCTGCGGAAACACCCACCTGGCCATCATCCTCAGGGCCATGGAGTACCGACTCGTGGGACAACGGTGCAAGTTGGGGCACTGGTAGCTGGCAAGGCAACAATAACAATAACGGCAATGGCAATGGCAACAACAACGGCAACAACGGCGGATGGGGAGGTCGCGCCAGTGGCGGTTGGCGATGGCGATGGTGAATTGAATTGAGTCGACTCGTCGAGCCGGACTCATTTTCACAGTCTGTCCACCACGCCTGTTATGCGAAAGCACATCAATGAATGATGCTATCTATGCAAATGGCGCTGCAGTAACATGAGCAGCAACACGAGCAAGAGCTCTAGCCGATAGCGGTCGGTCGATCCAGGGCCAACCACCAGAAAGCACCGACAGCGATCGAGATACCCAGCGCCCTCCCGCATCACGACATGATGAGATGAAGAAGGACGCACGAGGGAGAAAAGGAAAGGAGAAGGAGAAAGACCAACAGTATAGCACAGCACAGCACAGCACAGCACAGCACAGCACAGCACAGCACAGCACTGCATTATCACGATACAGAAGAGAAGGGAGAAGAAAAAAGACCAACAGCACAGCACAGCATCACCATGACACGGAGAATGCGAAGGAGAACAAAGATCAACAGCACACCACCATTGGACAATCGGACAATCGGACAGTCGGACAGACTGAAAGGCTGACGAACGGACCGACACAAGCAGATAATTGCGATGATTATTGTATAACAATGACTACGACTACGACCAGACGGACTACTTACTACTCAGACGACTCGGGATGGCATAGAATAGAATAGCATGGATTGGCATTGGCGTTGGTATTGGCATTAATACCCGGAGAGGAGATATTAGAAGGACAAGGACAGCACAGCACAGCACAGCACAGCACAGGACAAACCCGGGAAACGAGGGACTACGAATTAATATACGGGCAGGTACCCTACTGTACTCGGTACTCTAGTCTAGTCTAGTCTACTCTAGTCTACACGACATAACACTCACTGTACACTATATATGTATAAGAATCCAGATCCAAGTGTCTCACATACCTTATCAGAAACCAACAGACCTTGCGATGGGAAACGAAAGAAACAACCGTTCTAGGCGCACAGTTCAATAATTATTAGGATCAATCCCTATAGGATTCGTCCTGCGTATGCATACTCCGTCCGGTACAGTGCAGTCCAGTACATACACACATAGAAATGGATATAGCAAAGTCGTGCCAGAGCTCGAGATTCGTCTTTTGGCTACCTAGTAATGCCGTGTGCAAAATTGAAAACAAACGCTCCGTCCCGTCCACTATACCAAAATCCGTCTAACGCTCGCTTTAAATGCCAAACGAAAACCACACACACACAATCATGAACAAATGCTCTCCCACCTGTGGTGAATTTTGCTGCACCTTAAGCACCCGCGTCTAACTTCACTTTCCCTTTGATGCTCTCCCATCTGGGAGCAAAGGCGATGAGGAAGGTAATAGCCGCACAGGCGATGGCGATGATAAACGGCACCCTCAGGCCTTCCATGTACGCGTCCAGGATGCCGGGGATTTGAGCCGGCGTGAACACCGTTCTCAGGTCCGTGGCACCGGTGGCGAGGACTTTGCCAGCGTCCACTGTGGGAGCTTTGCTGGGGAGTTGATGGAGCAGCTTGTTTGTGAAGCCCGCTTGTGCGGCACTGATGAAGACGGCGCCGCCAATGGTTTGGAAGAACAGGATGATGGCCGAGACGGAGCTGAGGTCAGAGGGTTTGACAATGGCTTGGCCGACGATGACGGGGATCTGGAAGATGAGGCCTAGACCGATGCCGACCAGGGCTTGATAGCCGATCCATTTGTCGGAACCGGACTCAATCTCAAGGGTGTAGATGAGCCCTGCGCCGATGGACGCCAGTATCGATCCGAACGCCATCAGTGGGACGTATTGTCCCCATACTGTCAACAGTCCGCCGCTAGCGACTGTGAAGATGCTGGCGCCGAGGACAAGCGGCAGATTGTCAATGCCCGACTTCGATGCCGAGATGTTCTTGGTGACCTGGAAGTAGATGGGCAGGTAGTACAGAAGGATGAAGAATGCACCAGCCACGGTGAAGATGTATGCCGACATGGCGCCAATGGTTCGATCCTTCAGCAGTCGGGGTTGGAGGAGCGCGCGGTCTCCGGAAATGTACTCGATGGCGATGAAGACAAGGACAAGGACACCAAAGAGGACTAAGACCGCGATGACGCTGCCGTCGGACCATGGTTTCGTGGCACCGCCCCACTGCATTGCCAACAGGTAGCAGATAATAGCAGCCATGAGCGTAAAAGTGCCGGGGAAGTCCATCTGGAGGAGCTTTTCTTTCAGTGATGCCACCTGAGGCTTGGCCGCCTTGGGTGTACGGAAGAATAGGAAAATGATCACTCCAGCGACACCGCCGATGGGGAGGTTGATGTAGAAGCACCATCGCCAGGAAAGATGATCGGTAAATACACCTGTTTTATTGTCAGCATCCGAATCCTGCACCGTGGAATGGACAAGGCCAACGTACCTCCCAGAAGAGGTCCAATAACAGAGGCCACGCCAAAGGTCGCGCCCATGACTCCGGTAAACGCGGGACGACGTGCTGGAGGAGCCGAGAAGGCGATGATGGTGTATGAGCCGGAAGCAATGCCCGCTCCGCCCATGCCCGCAATGGCGCGGCCGACGATCAATGTGGTCGAGTTGTTCGCGACGGCACAGATCAAACTCCCCACCTCGAAGATGAAGATGCTGGACAAGAACGAGACTTTGAGTGGGAAGTACTTGTACAGCTTTCCCCATCTGCTTCGTGGTCAGTATTCGAGCCGGCAGAGGTGGTAGGTGTTACTCACGTCGCCTGGAAGGAGCCGATGGTCAAGAAGAACCCAGAGCCATACCAACCCACTTGATCTAGCGAGTGAAACTGATCTGTAATCCGAGGAATGGCGGTTGCAACAATGGTCATGTCCAGTGCCACAAGGAAAATGCTACACGCCAGAGCAACGACAATCATGGCAAGGGGGAAAGCGCTGGGGTAGTCGGAAGTGTCGATTCGCGAGATTTCTCGGCCAAGGTCGGAGCCATCAATATGGACATCTTTTTCTTCGTCGAGGATGTCTTTCTCGTTGTGGATTGATATTCGAGAGCCCGAGTGCTGATGTGTTGAGACATCGACTCCGGATTGCTGCTTCTCATGTTCATGTTCCGGAAGAGGTGGTTTTGAGAGTTCAGAACTCGAGGTCGAGGCGGAAGGATTTGACGATAGGGCGGTTGCCATTGTGCTTTAACGCGCGGCGCAATCGGACGACTGGCACAGGACAGTATTCACAGAAGGTGGTCCGAATCACTAAGGGCGAAATGACAAAGGTCAAAGCACGCGCAACAGTGGAAGCAAGAGCGATGGACTTGTTCCGATTCTGGCAATCAAAGCAAAGGCTAGAGGGACACGGAGATATAAGTATCTACCTTAACGTTACCGTTCGGAATGAAAATAACGTCAATGCCGGAGACACATTGGCAATAACGAGAGCCAGCTGCTGAATCGCATTCTAAGACACGGACAAGAACAAATTCGTCCGTGGGGTAACTTCGAAGTGCTGAACAAAGCATGCTGCCATCCTCGACATGTGGAAGGAGACAACAACACTTGTGGGTTCACTGAAAGGGGGTGGATGAATCATAGCGGATATCGATATCGCATCGAGAGCTTCGCCTGCGAGGGGAACCGCGTTTGTTGAGCGCGTTTGGCACGGAGAGGCTACCACGTGGAGATCCGAGACGAGGCTGAATGGTTCTGGAAGCCCTGAGAGGTCAAGAAGCCTTCGGATGGAGCAGTTTTCCGTCTTCCGGCGTAACCAAAGGGCGAGAGAACCCACCATTCCTGACAAACTTGCGGAGATCAGGCAGCAGCAGGCGGCGAGATCTAGCTTTTCATTCGTAGAGTTGCAATCGCAGGCCAGGTCGGCTCAATTACTCCGTATCTGTGCTGAAAAAATATTCAACCGGCCAGCGCAAGGGGAGGGAGCCAAGTGGAGGCCATGTCGAACCAACCCAGATTGTGACGCACGCTATGCGAGGCTGGCCAGAGCCAAGTCATACTTCGCCTATCAGGCTACTGTATCACGAATACGTCGGAAAGTAAGGCTCATGGACATCCGAACGGCGATAGTGATGGAAGTTGCCATCTGGCCTTACAAGGAGGCCCGGAGATACGAACGTGAGCCATCGAGAGTTGCGTCATGATCGTGCCGTGTCTTGAAAAGAGGACGAAATTTCCTGCATGCAAGAGTCACGGTGTTCATCGCCATTCCAGGGAGATTGGCAGTGGAGATGTTCTTTTGCGGCCGCCTGCCTGATCCAGATCCAGCTTCGGCCGAAGAGATGGTGCGACAGACGGACGAAATTAGAGAGAGCCTCGAGCTGCTTGGAGGCGATTTCTAAGCTGGCTCACCAACATTTTCTTTGTGCCTGTTTGAGTTTGGAATATTTCCCGGCTCACGTGAGTCACGGGCAGTGCTGACTAACGAGTTGAAGTGGTGATTTTGTCAGACGCGGGCGAAGCACCAAATCTTGGTGGGAATGCGCGTCAGACGGTTTTCCTTGTCTTGGCGAGCTGGGCTAAACGCTTCCCATGGATGCCTGAACAATTGGGCGCGGCGGCTGCGGTCTTCTGCTCCAGCATCTGATGATTGTTCTCTACGGTCGTCGAGTAAATCACCTGTGAAATTGAACGTTCCAGAACCACAATGACTCTATTGGTGAGCGCCGTATGTACCGAGTGAAAGCATTCGAGGCTCTTCGGCGGTAGCATACCTCCCGACTGCCCCCCCGTGGCTGTGTCAGCAGTCTGCGTTTGGGGCTCCCTCGCAGATTCCATACCTGAGTAAGCACAGAGAGAGAGCATTTCGACAGTCCGCGCAGTCTTGCCCGTCCCCTACCTGCTGCCTATCTGCACTGCTCACTAGGAGTCACTCTATCGCTCCTCGACGCAAGCACCATGTCTCGCGCTGGAAGTAGCTCCACCTCCCCGTTCAACCCCGACACGTCGGGCACCTTCTTTAGCCACGACCAAGGCCCGCCGAGGAAGAAGATGCGCAAGGGAACTAAGAGTTGCTTAGAATGCCGGCGGAGGAAGATCAAGTGCACATTTGAGTCTGGGAGACCCGCCATATGCAACGAGTGCTACGCCCGAGGCTCAACCTGCATTGACCAAGAGCACGGTGATATTCAGACATACACCCAGGCAGCCTCCGAGCAATCATCGTACAGCCTGAGGGAACGAGTCTCCCAACTCGAAGATCTGGTTAAACAGGTCTTGTATCGGTTGCCTGAGAAAGGCACCGGTGCCACTGGTGATGCGGACGGTGAGGGCGCGCCTTCTGGAACAGAGTCAGACAAGAGCCACGTCGACGCTCAAGCCGCCGAGGTTCTGAAAAGCCTCAAGAGTTCGTTGCGACACGGAGACGCCAGCATCGAGGGGTCCATCCTCCTACCGGGCGGTCTCCGAGACGATGCGCCCGCGCTGACTTTATTCGACAACGCCGTGATTGAGCGCAAAGAGAGCCAACCCGTGGTCTCACGGGCGCAATACAACAAGACCAAAACCCTTTTGGCCGCCCTGAATAAGTTGCTCCCGTCCCCGGGTGACTTGGAGGTCATCCTAGAGCAGTCGCACGAATGGTGGACAATCTGGAAGAAGATGTTTCCTGAAATCACAGATAGTCGGTGCGAAACCATCAAAGAATCCGTCTCACATTCTCTCCGGTCAGAGAAACCGGCAGAGTTGGCCAAGATTATGCTATGCATAGCCATCAGCATCCATCAACTGCCCAATCACTTCGACTGGTCGAGGCTACACATCAAGGAGGAACCGGCAGATCTGATGGAGCGGTATATTGCGACCGTCGACAAGCTGATCACTTCGGATGATGAAATCGCCGCTACTTTGGACGGCATTGAATGCATGATGCTGGAGGCCAAGTATCACGTCAATATGGGGCGACCGCGCCGCGCCTGGCTGTTATTCCACCGAGCACTCGCGTTTGCTCAATTGCTAGGTATCCACAGGTTGGCGGCACAAACTGACAAGACCTCTCTGGACTACCAACGTTCGGTCAACATCTGGTGCCATCTTGTAATTGGTGACAGGTATCTATCGCTTCTCCTGGGTCTGCCATATTCGGTCAGCGAGAGCTTCGTAACCCCGTACCTTTCGGTAGCTGGACCTCCACCCGCCTCAGTTAACGATGGAGAGTACTACGTCGGCAAGATGGTTCCTATCATAACGAAAATGATTGACCGCAACCAGAGTGTTGTGCCGATGGGATACTCTGCGACGCTACGAATGGACCAGGAGCTGGAAGAACTGCACAATGCTCAAGATCCAGCCTGGTGGAAGCTGGAACTCATTCCGGGGGATCGAGCTGAGGACCATTTCGATCGACTGTCGGCGCATTTCTACCATCACCAAGCCAAACTGCTTCTGCATATGCCCTTCATGCTTCGGTCCTCGACAGACAAGAGATACCAATATTCTCATAGCGCCGCACTAGACGCCGCCAGAGAAATGATTCGCATCTACGAGGCACTGCGGACAAACCAGGCCCTTGGACCATTCATCTGCAAGTTGATTGACTTCCAGGCGTTCACTGGCGCCATGCTCCTGCTCCTCAATATATGCGGCTACTCGCAACGCCACCGTGGGAACAACGCCCAGCAAACCGATCTCGACCAAGACCAGAAAGACTCGGACCTCATCGACAAAACCATCGCCCTCCTGAAAGATGCTGCTAAAGAGCCAGGCGGCGTGGTGGCCGCGCAAAGCGCCCAGGCCATGGAAATGCTGGCTCGCGTGCGTGAAGGGACCGATGATGAAGCCAAAGTTGCCGAATGTCGAGGCGAAACGTGTCAAGTGTCGATCCCGTACTTTGGCACCATTTCCATTGGTACCGGGAAGCATTTTGTGCCTATCAAGGCCGGGACGTACGTGCAGCGAACGTCGGGTGGTGCAGCCATCACCGCGACCACCAAGACCGGCGGCATCGTGACCACCACAGGACTCCCTACACCGCCGTCGGTCTCATCAAACAGTACGCAGCCTTCCCCTCTCTCAACGACCCTCGACCACCGTCCTTCCAATTCTCAACAATACACGCAAGCTCATCGTCCGCCGGTGTACGAATCAACCAACTACGTCGCCCCGGGCCTCGATCAATGGCCGGACGCCACGGACTCCATCTCAGACGACCCATTCATCACATTCGACAGCTTCATGGCCTTCCCGCCACAGCCGCCTACCGATTTCCCTTCGGCAGGCGGCGCGTCCAGCGGGAGCGGATTCACGCCTCAGCCCATCCAGGGTAGTCCGTACAATCCTCCTGGAAGTACGCCCAACCAGCATAATGATCTGAACGCCTCTGTGGCGGCAGGGGGGCTCGGTGGACTCGCTTCATCCGGGTTTCCTTTTGGAAGCTTCCCGTTCGGCCAGTCGGGCGTCGATCTAGATCAAGGCTGGAATTGGTTCGGGGTAGATGCACCCGTCATTCAGTAAGGTACAGTGGTGCCGCGGAATTACGAATGAGAAACCCGTTACCAGAAGTGAGCGGTATCACGACATTCCGCTCCTGTATATAGAGAGATCCAGGTGGATGTGGTGTGTACCGGGTCGGCATAAGTCCGTATCCGCAGAATGAACCCAGGCGCCGCAGTCGCAGTCGCCATAGTGGGAGCACAGGTGAATGGCACGGGAACAAACCCGGTGTAAAGTACATACCGAGTAAAGTAGGGATTGTCTACATGACATGAATCTCAAGCGGGACTGTCCCGTCACCAGCCTAGAACCTTAACATACCTTACCGTCGGACTCAAGGGACCTATCTCGGACAAATGCCACGGCCACGGACACGGATCGTTCGTGATCCGGAAGCCAGACCAGAGACCGGACGAGCCAGCTAATACCTACTGTAGCAACTCAGGTACGTGCTGCTTGGGACGGATGCCGTACGCACAATGTCTTCCGAAGGGCGTGCTCACACTAGAGTACAGTACAGTAACTGCACTGCACTGCACTGCACTGCACTATACTGTACGTGTACCTTGGCGAATGGTCAACGACGGACGGCGGAACAGATTCGACCGTACTCGGTCATGGAATTGGGACTGGGATTGGGATTGGAAATTGTACCAAGTACATACATGGTTTGATGTCCGAATACGCCGTACGCAGGTCGATCACTCGCCTCACTCACTCACCACTCGCTCATATTTGACTGCTCTGTTCCTGCCCCCGCTCCTACACAGTTACATACTATGTAGGTAGGTATGTAGTGCGCCCTTGAGTCTGGTATCCTGTCCGTCCTCTGCACGATATGACGAGGGGGATCTATTACGTATCCACGCAATAACACTGACACTCATTCTTGTTCTCACTCTCGTTCTCCAATGCTGGGCTTCTACAGTGAATTTTGTGTACAGTACTCTGTACGTAATGCGGATGGGCTCGTTGATTCAATAATATAATATTGGTCTAGGCATGCAAGTCCAGCATGTCCTCCTTATCTGTGATACAGCCGTGACTGGCATCGCTCACCAGTTTGGCATACTTCGCCAGCACGCCCCTGGTATATCTCGGCTGCGGCTTATTGGCATTCCACTCTTCTCTCCTCTTGGCCAGCGTCGCTTCATCGACATTCAAATCCAGCACGCGTTTCTCGGCATCGATGATGATTTCGTCCCCATCGCGCACCAGACCGATCGGTCCACCTTCCATGGCTTCGGGAACGATATGTCCGATCAAGAAGCCGTGCGAGCCGCCGCTGAACCGGCCGTCCGTGATGAGGGCCACGTCCTTGCCTAGTCCGGCACCCATGATCGCCGAACTGGGCTTCAACATCTCGGGCATGCCGGGACCGCCTTTCGGGCCTTCATACCGGATGACGACCACGGTCTTCTCGCCCTTCTTGATCTCGCCGCGCTCCAGAGCTTGAATGAAGAGATCTTCTGCATCGAAGACTCTGGCCTTCCCTTGGAAGCGGAGACCTTCTTTGCCTGTGATCTTGCCGACGGAACCGCCTGGAGCGAGACTCCCGCGCAGGATCTGGATGTGGCCGGTCTTTTTGATGGGCTGTGAAAACGGTTTGATGATCGTCTGGTCTGAAGGGAAGTCGGCGGCGGACTCGACGTTCTTGGCCAGCGTCTGGCCTGTGACGGTGGTGTGCGTGCCTTTAACCACGCCTTCTTTGATGAGGAATTTCAGCAATGTGGGGATGCCGCCAATGCGGTGAAGGTCGTTGAAGACATGTTTTCCACTCGGCTTCAGGTCCGAGAGGTAGGGCGTCCTATCGCTGACGGCTTGGAAGTCATCGATGGTGAGTTTGATGCCTACCGCATCGGCCATGGCGATCAGATGTAGGACGGCGTTCGTTGAGCCGCCCGTGATCATCACCACGGTCATCGCATCTTCAAACGCCTGGCGTGTCATGATGTCTCGTGGCCGAAGGTCAAGCTTGAGGGCATTCTTGATGGCTCCGCCGGCGGCCAGACATTCGAGCTGCTTCTCCTTCGACACTGCCGGGTTGGACGCACTGCCCGGCAGAGTCATACCGAGCGTTTCGATAGCTGACGCCATGGTGTTGGCGGTGTACATGCCACCACAGGCGCCACAAGCCGGGATCGCGTTCCGGATGACATCGAATCGCTGTTCCTCGTTGATCTCGCCTGTAATAAATTGGCCATAGGCTTGGAACGCCGACACAATGTCGATATCGGCATTGTTCTGTGTCCTAGCGCATCCCGCTGCTATGGAGCCTCCGTAGACCATGATCGACGGCCTATTTACCCGTCCCATCGCCATGACCACGCCGGGCATGTTTTTGTCGCAGCCAGGAATCGAGATGTTTGCATCGTACCACTGCCCCTCCATGACTGTCTCTATCGAGTCGGCAATGATCTCTCTTGACTGGAGACTGTACCGCATCCCTGTCGTGCCCATCGAGATTCCATCTGATACGCCGATGGTGTTGAACTGCATAGGTTGCAGTCCTGCGTCTGCCACGCCCTTCTTCACCACGTTGGAGAGATCCAACAGGTGCATGTTGCAGGGATTGCCACTGTACCATACCGAGGAGATGCCCACCTGCGGTTTGTTCATGTCTGTCTCGCTCATGCCCGTGGCGTAGAGCATTGCTTGGGAAGCGCCCTGCGATTTCGGTTGCGTGATATGTCGGGAAACCTGGTTGAGGCCTTCGAGCTCGGACGAGTCTGCATTTCGGAGCGGCGAGGACGAGAATGGGCGGCTGTACACGTCGTCAGCTGTCATACTCTCCAGTCACTGCTGCGCGTCGTACCTTGTCTGAGTCCTGACTGTGAACCTTGCCTGCCTGAGGCGCAGGCTTCTGAGCGCCGCCGAAGTCTTCATGGTGGGCAGGACAGGACCTTTCCTTCACATACACACAGTCGGGCCTTGTCAGAGCTCAATGCGCAACAAAAACCACATCGATGAGTAACGACGGCTCCCCTTTTGCGACAGCACCAGCTGTCCGACTCGAGAGTCGAGCAAGCCGAATATAAGCTGCACGAAGGTTTTCCCCAGACCATCCAACGCCGCAACCGGAGCCAATCGGAGGCCCAGCAATTCAAGCACCGCCGGGGAGCTTAACGCGCCTCCGGAGGCGAGTTTGAGCCTCGTTAACCACACCTTGAACCTGATCTCTGTTTCGACTCGTTCGAGGCGGAACATACTACCTTAGACATGCACAGGTGTCGAGGAATGACGTGCATTATTACCGAAGTCTTATGGGTGAGAAACAAGTGAGTTCGCCGTCAACTCAGAATGTGAGGAGCTTCATGACCCCAGATTTGAGATTTGGACTGAATTGAACCCTCCTCTTGGACGCTCTTTGCATGCGTGCATCTCGTTTCCCTATCCTACAAGCCAAAAAAAGAGCCAGGTGTTACATGGGCTGCTTGCGGCAGTACAAACCGACAGGTCGAATTCTAACGTGATGTTGTTACAACTCCTCCTCGACCCACCTAAGGCCGCCATCCACCTGTATGCCATCCCTCACCCAGGGATGTTCCCTTATTTCTTGAAGCGGTTTCCTCCGTGTGTTCCGCTTCAAAAGTCCATCAATGCAAACATTGGCACCTTCGAACTCCGCTCCTTTGACCGGGTCCCACTCTCCATCTTCATCCCCAAACTTGACCCAGGCCCACTCACAGCGCGCGATCCGATGTGGCGTCCGCGCTCTCAGAATCGCTGGATCCCCTCTCGCGCCGGGTAGCGGGTCGAAAGGGAGGCGTCCCTCCATGAGCGCGTACAATAACACACCCAATGCCCAGGCGTCAGTCTGGCGTCCGTCGTACGGCTGTCCCATGAGGATCTCCGGGGCCGCGTAATCTTCGCTTCCACAGCGAGTGGTGAGGAGTGGTGACTCGGGAGGTTCGGGGATGCGCCGGGAGAGGCCAAGGTCGGTGAGGGTCACAACTGCACGGTCGAGGGTCTGCCAGTTGGAGACATCGGGATGGACACGGACGGGGATGTTCAGCAATACGTCTGCATATACGTTAGCTTGGAGCTCCGCTGGGGTTGATCGGACAACAACACGACCTACTTTCGAGTTTTATGTCACGGTGGACAATGTATTTCTGATGGAGGTACCGCACAGCGGAGACGAGCTCTGCAAATATCCTTCGCACGAGTGATGGAGTCAATATGTCACGGTGTTTCGTTGCGACTTCAAACAAGTCCCCCCCGGGACAGTAGTTCATGACCAGCAGCGCACGCTTTGCGTCGTCGTTGCCGAATGCCTTCAAATGCACAAGAGAGGGGTGTTGTATCACTTTCAGCAGATCGACTTCTCGTTTCAGTGAGACTTCAATCCTCTCCGCGTCTGCTCCCCCGGCGGGACCGTGTTCTACCACTTTGACAGCGACTAGTCTTCTCGAGCGTGCTCGAACACCGGCCATGTTGACGCTGTCCTGGAGGTAGTCGACGGTATCTTTCTGATGGCTGTTTGTCTGCCGCACCGCAAGATAGACTTTGCTAAACGTGCCCTGGCCGAGCTCGCGGATCGCCTCGTAACATCGAAGTTCGCCTTTCGAGATACTCCGTGCCTTGAAGACTTCCAGCTTCGGTCGCTTAGCAGCAGGCTCATCCTCATGCGTCCTTTCAATCACTGCTGCAGGCTGCGGTGGTGTGACCGAGCGGACAGCTGGTTTGCTCACTCGTCTCTCTGGGCCAAGAAACTCCTCACGGTGCATGGCCGTTGGCGATTCGGTGATCTCCAATGGCGCTCCCGCGCTGGACACTGCAATGTTGCGCGGCTTGGGCACAGCCAGTGGCTCGGGTACATAATCACTGATACTTCGAGTAGGTGCGTGATCGACAGATAGACCATGATGGTCTGAAGTTCCCGATCTCGAAGATGATCGAGACTGCTGCAAGCCATGATAGGCTTTGCGTCTCGGGGATGTCGGAGAAGATAAGACGGCGGGTGGTAATGCTTCACCTTTGATGGAGCCGAGCGATGAGCCGCGGGATCTTGTCCTGGCGAGACTGAGAGCTTTCCATGATTCAAATGCTGCCATGGTGGGTGACGGTAGAGGGGTAATGTCTAGCATAGCGGCGATTTGTGGCGACGAGATATAACTGCCAGGAGAGACGGAACCGGCCAACGAGTGTAGGTTTGCTCGAACACTGGGTACTCGACGTGGAAGACTCGCGGCTGAAGCACTCGTTCGCAGCCTCGACTCCGAGTCCAGGGACTGGCTCGAATTGGTCCGTCGTGGCGCCTGCATGTCTGTTCTGATGTGTAGCCCGCTGATCAAGTGTGCTGCGTCATGGTGTATGCGCAACGTGTCTTGGTGGGGGGCATGAACCTGCGCATTTTGCGCAAATGCCTGCTGATTGTAATTGTAATACAACGCCTGTTCCAGAGGATTGACTCCGGACACAGGAAGTGGGGGTGTTAGGAGGATGCGCTCGTCGGGCCCTGGGGGCGATTCGGAGGAAGGAGGATGCCGCCTCGTAGCAGATCCATTTTCTCTTGCTTCTCGAAACTGCAGGTTTGGGGGGCGGCTGGACGTCGAGGGCGCCGCGTGGGAGGGTGTCATGATGGCTTCTTGGAATGAGACCCAAGGTCGCGCAGCCTCATTAGCCAGAGCATGAGGTTTGGTGAGAGAAGAGGGGCTCAGTTGTCATGTCGCGTCCGGAGTCCGCAGTGTCAGTTCTTAAGTTGGGAGAGCCTCGAGAGGTGAGCATGCTCTTCGGATTCCTGAGGAGTTTCTTTTAGCAGCACCTGTCAGCGACGTCTTGGGCGCATCGGTAAGACAACCAGGTACAGGCACCGTCGAGACCCTGCAGCGGTTGCAGCGGGCGAATGAAGTCAGGGCGTGCCACCTTCCCAGCCACGATGCATATGAAACAAGATTCGCATCGCGTCGAGGGGCAGAAACACCGAACGGGGCAGTAGGGCAGGTTGGGCGAGTCTCCAGCAGCCAATCAGACACTCACGTTTGTCACGTGAACGTTGAATCATGCCAGCCTCGTCTGCGTTGGCTCCTTGACTCGGTTTTCAGATGTTGCCTTCTGGATCTTTGTAGGTCGTGATCTGCCGCTGTTGCCAGACGACCGGGACAGAAAAGAGCCGTTAGCATGGTAGTAGTTGTGCATCAGGCACGAGTCGCACGTTGTGAAAGCTGCTGCGCGCCAAAAAACGGTCAGATGCAGATCTCGCTCATCGACCAGATGCCGAGCAAGGTGTGCATTTGATTTGGCCTCCGAAGGTCGGAGCGCGCCTATGGAAGTGTATCACCGATAGCACCATTCCCATAACCTGCAATAAAGCCGTGTGACAAAAGCCACTTCAGTGGTATGAGCAAAAATCTCAGGGAAAGATTGATCCATAATGCCTCCTGTCTCAAGAAGAATGGGTGCCGGTCCTCCCGAAGAATCTGTGCGCCTGATCCCGTGGCCCTATTTTCCATTGCGAGGAAGCTCGCGTATTTGTATCTGACGCCGGGGAAGGTACCGCTCAGCAGTTGATACCGATCGACCTCAATCGGTCAATTGTCTCGTCAACTTTGGGTTCTGGTAGAGTTAGGCTATGTGCGGTGAAGTAGAGACGGGACTTACCGTAACCACTGTGATCGCTCGCGTCAACCACCTGAAAGACTTTGGAATAAACCTCTGCCGTAACACCGCTAAAAGCTCTGAGACCCATCAGCATTGCACTTCCACGGACACGGTCCCGAAAGCGTACCCATTCATGTCAATGATGCTGGCCTTGACGCGGTAGCTGCCCGGTTCTTTGATCACCAGATCCGGGAAGACGGCATAGGCGATCGTAGGTCGATCAAATCTTTGTTCATGGTAGACTGGGTGAACTGAGTCCGCCCGCTTCCCACAGAACAGGTTTTCTCGAGGAGGGGCCAAGCTCTCCTCCATGTCCGGTGCGGTAAGCGACAAATAAACCCAGATCCCGCTAAGATCAGGCAGCACACATGCTCTCGCGTCTTCTTGTCCATCACCCCTTGCCGTGGAAGTTCCTATAAAGGTCACCACAAGTGGAGTGCGTAGACGGACTCCGACCGCAACTCGAGTTGGAGGTGCAACGGCGAGTTCCATCATGTCTTTGACCACCACAAGCGAAGATCAAGGGTGCGGACTGTTATGGGATATGCCGAAGGAGACCGTACTGATGGTGGGTTGTGAAGTCGACAGGGAATCAGTTTTCGATCTTCCAGGCCGTGATGAGTGTCGGATGGTGATCACCAAGGGGCCGCTCACCGTCACCGAACACGAAAAGGCCTGTTTTCTGGTCTCTCTCGAGTCGTTCTCAATACTGTGCCTTTCTCAGCAAATACAAGAATGATCTGATCAGAAGACCGTGTGGGTTTCCAGCGGTGTGGCCGCTCTTTTGTATACTCGAACTGAGGGCCGAAGACATCGTATTTCTGGAAGGGAGCAATCTGATGTAGGCGTTGTGGTGTGGTGCTGAGAACGATGAATGAAACCCGTCCCTGTATCCGATCCTCATGGACAGTCATGAAGACGCTTGACGCAGGATTATCTCCACTTCTTCAGCTTTGACCAACTGTCCCAAGACTCCCAATTGCGGCAGGAAGCGCCATAGGCCAAGGCCCAGAACACGAAGTCGCGTGCTATGAGGCTTTGACCATTAGAAGTGCGACCTATCGATCCTTGCCGGGCGAGGGAGGTCACTTCATCATGCAGAGAGGGGGACGGGGGGAACGGAGACAAACTCGAAAAGAGTTATAGACTTCGGAGGCTTGTGATCTTTCAGTCATTGGGTTCCTGGTTGTTCCAGTGACCATCAGGATGTGCCAGGGCAAGTCCCCAAAAGGGTATTGAACGGGTGGGAGTGGACCGTGATAGGCGAGACAGCACCACACTCAATCGAGTACTATGCATTTGGTGGGGAGGCAGTGGTCGGGAGCCGACTGTAGTCTTTTGAGGCCGTCGGTAAGGTTTGGCGTGTTCGAATCTCCGTCGGCCGATCAAGAGATCGTGATTGTGGGCCGAATGCGCAGACCCCACGCTGTCGAAGAAACGAAAGTGTCGATAGTCGCTTATGCTGCAGCAAAGGGGACGCTGATCCTGTCTGTAATGTCATATCGCTAAAGGTCAAGTAATCCCTGAGTCAGAGCATACGATGCTTAGGTCAACTATCGCATTCGCAGGTTGTGCTTTGTTACCCACATCGAAAGCCTTCGGGCGTCAATTGGTTACTGGTGGCCACCGGTCGGCCACACCTGGCAGACACGGCTGAATGAACGATGACCCAACATCCTGGAACCTGATCGACTAGTGGGCAAGGGTGTTGGCGGACTGATCGGTTACACAGGCAGGCGGTAGGGAGGGGTTCAGAGATCTGGTGCAACCTGCCACAAGGCGGCCAATCCTGACTCGTAATGTTTCAAAGATGTCTGAACAGGCCGTAGAGTGGAAGAATGCGTTGCGGTAGACAGTAGGCATGGTTGGCAAGAGCAGTTCCAATTGAAATTTAAGGTGATTTTGCACCTTGATAGGGCGCCGTAGAAGGCCCGAGGATCAGCCTCGCGAAGGGACTGGCAAGGGAGCGAGCGAGCTCGTAGGGAGTCAGATGTCGACTCCGCAGGCATCAAGAGCATAGTCCATGTCAAAAATAGAAGAGGGGTAAGAAGGGGGGTGGTTGCTCCCCAGCGGAACCGCGTGAACGCCACAGCATGAGTTGGCACTCACTTTGAAGAAGAGCAAGGTGAGAAGCTAAGCCAGCACGGCGCCGTCCGGGCATGAGAACGCCTGCCACAGCATACTGTCACAAGGCTGTAGTTAAAGCAGATGTCGATTTATGGTTTCCGTAGGAGTCATTAGGAAAAGCCCAAACTCAGTGATGCGCGTGTGACGGCTCCAGGCCAAGCTGTGGTGTCACCCATGGAGTTCAGGTCAGTGGTTGTGTAGCGCAGTCAGCCTCATTTCTTGGAACAGCAAGACTGAGACGCGCCACGATGTATTGCTGCAGGTCGCTTGACACGAGGTGAGTTGGAGGTGAGTTGGGGATGAACTGTAAAATCACCCTCCAGGCGGCACGATCTGACGGAACGTGCGAGCCGCTGCAGCTAGTTTCACTGCCTTACCGAGAGCAGTTATCTCATGCGCATGCTTTCGTCACTATTAGCTTTAAGATCTCAAAGTGAAAGATCGGTGAGCCGCAACTAGGAATTTCTCTTCCGAAAGTCTAATACCATACGCCAGCCTCTGCTTCGGTTTGCTAGGACTTCGCTCAGTCTGACTTTAGCAACAAAGGACTCAATTCAGTCAAGGTAGACTTGTCCTCCTCGTCCACAAGAGCAGTTGTCGTGTTTACATGTCAATGCGGTACCCGCATTCATTCGTGCCTTCATCAGTTAGGTGCTGGGATACAATCTTTCGATCGACATTGCATGCGCATTCGTCTGTTTTCTCTGGTGACGTCCTCCACCTCCCCTTCCCCCTCCACCGGCCTCGTACAATTCCCGTTCTCCGTCGGTTGGCCCCTGCCAGCAGCACCCTTACTGCAGGAATGAGCAAGCCTTGCTGTTTGTGGCAAGCCGCAGCTTCTTCTACGTTGATCTGTACTGAGTACGACTTCACCTGTATCACCTCGCCTCTATCCTACAGCGGCCCGCCTGCATCCAATGTCCTGCAGGGAATCTTGAGCCCTCCCGAAGTTCAAGCACGAACCTGCGACAGCAAATTCAGGTATACAAGTACGTGCAAGAAGAACTGTAACACACAACGAAGCGGGTGCCAGGCATGTACTGGGCATCTGGTTCGGGGGATTTTTTGATCGATTGCCGTCTGTTGATCAGCACACCAGCAACACCTATGGAATTTCAGTGCTGGATTCTATGGATATGCGCTATTCCAAATCTTCATAAGGACACCATCCCTGCTCTGCCAGTCCCCGAATCTCGGTTCTGTATGATTGACGTACCTTGCCGTCCCAGCCTGTCCCATACGTCTTAGACCCTGTTGCTTGGAAGCAATGATGCAGTGATGATGATACTCAGCCCAAAGACCATGAGATCGGGACGTTATTCAATCATCTCCGCGGAGCGGAATAGAGCGTACTGTGTGTCTCACTCTTGGTTATCGATTGGACAATGCCACCAAGATCCATGACCAGACCTATGCGCCAAACCGGCACCTCTGCAGCGGCAGTTCACCGAGTATACTACACTGTACAGCTCGAACCATTTATGACCTGTCAAACGCCAATCAAGAATCCAGGCTCCGCCATGGCATTTCTTTGAGGTTGGAGCTCACTGGACATAATTGACCTACCCTGCCGGATCCCGACACTTCCGGGGCTGGCGCATTTACGTACATACACCCATGTCGCAAACGACCACGCAGTGTCGACTCGAACATCGGATCAACCCGAAGTCAGCACACATCATCGGTGAAAACCCGGAGAACGCATTTCCTAGTGATGTCGGATGGATGTGGCTGTTTCCTTTTCCACCACAAGACATGCTTGCACGAGAAGCTGAGTCCCTTTTCAACGAAGCATATCCACACTACGAGTACACCAAGGAGATGTTGGACGCCACACATTGGTCATTTCCTGTCGCAAAGGATTCCCACAATCGTCTCGTAATTAGACTTTCGCCGTCACAGGGATGTGTTCTGATCGCCTCTGATCGCAGCTAAGTAGATGGTCCGTTCTTACTTCGGTGATCGGATCCCCCTGCGGATTGCTGTTGCTGGATTCCTCAACCCCCTGCGCAATATGCCGTGCCTGGGCGTGTCATCCACTTCAATCCGCAATCGTGGGCAGGGACAGAGAGGTCGTGTGAAAACCGGCACTAAAGCCACCATCTCACACATCTTCGCGACGCACCTGAGGGAGCGGGACACACACGAAAACGATCCCGTGAGCGGAGCAGTGCCCACGCGGGGTCATATGAGTCTGAGATCTTGAGTTCAACCGGTTATACAAGGTCACGCCCAGCTGTTTTGGAGATTGACGATGCTTATTGCGCCCACAATCACAGGTTAAGTTCTAGTATCAATTATCTACTGTTGTGCTCAAGCAAGATGTCAAGGGTTTACGAACAACAGACTTCTTAGGCAAAGCCACAAGCAGGGGTGCACTCGTTACAATTCATAACCACTCGGGAAACCTCGGAAAGCGAGACTAAACACCACTTCTGTACACCTGGCTGCCACCACTTCTTAGACGCACTGTCTCTCTTCTCTGTAAGACATGCAGGGCTCTGGCCAACGCCGCCTCGCTGTACCCTCTGCCCTGAACGAATTCTCGTTTCAGGGTTCCCAGGCTTGTACTCCAGCCAATCGGCAGCCTCCTTCTTAGTTCTTCTTCCACCTTGCTCACTTCCTCCATTAAATCCCTGTTGCCGCCGAGTCCGCCGATGCCTTCACCTTGGGAGACAGCATCCATGGTGCTGGCCAAGAAGAGCCGGATAGCTTCGTCAACGTGGTGCTCTTCCGCCGTGGGAGACAAGGTGAGTTTCGCAAGGGCTTCAGTAATACGGATTATGGCTTCAAGTTGCCGGACTGTGATGGGAATGGACGATCGGACATTGCTGTTCATCTCGGCTTGATGGACGCGGTTGCGGATCGAGACAAAATGTGATGACAGTTTTTCTGCGGCGCCAGGCGAGAGTCTAGGAGCACATCGTCTGCAGACGGATTGTCAGCTTGGTCGCTCAGTCCATGGCAACGCAGTACTTACGACTTGCAGAAACTGATATATCGCTTCATCTTCTCCACGGGGATTTCCACCTCGGCTTGTTCTTCCACACCTTGGTTGCCCATGTGAATGCCCATGACGTGCTTCGCGATTGTTTCATCCCGTTGTCTGTCATGGTCGTCCCTTACGATAAAGATCATATCGAAACGCGACAGGATGGTTGTCTGGAAATCGATGTTCTCACCAGGAGATTTGAGGTCATCGTACCGTCCGAATATTGGATTGGCCGCAGCAAGCACGGACGTTCGGGCATTGAGGATGGTGGTGATACCGGCTTTTGCGATTGAGATTGTTTGCTGTTCCATGGCTTCGTGGATGGCTACTCGATCTTCGTCGCGCATCTTGTCGAATTCGTCGATACAGACGACACCGCCGTCTGCAAGGACCATTGCTCCTCCTTCAAGGTAGAACTCGCGTGTTTGAGTGTCTCGCTGGACTGAGGCGGTCAGACCCGCTGCCGAAGAGCCCTTTCCAGATGTGTAAATGGCGATAGGCGAGACTTTCTCGACAAATTTCAGCAGCTGAGATTTTGCTGTGCCGGGGTCACCTAGCAGAAGTACGTTGATGTCGCCTCGCAATTTCATGCCATCGGGCAGAATCTTCTTGGAGCCACCCATCAGTAGACATGCTACTGCCTTCTTGATATCCGCGTTGCCGTAGATTGATGGTGCAATGCACCGTGAAAACCGTTCGTACAGATCTGGTAATCGGGACATCTCTTCAAACTCTTGAATCTCCTCATCTGTGAACGAGGCGCCCGATGCGGAGTGGTCCACATCCGTTTGGATGCCCACTGCCCGCAGATATGGCTGTCTCAATGCGACTGCACTATCCTTCTTGTTGCCCTTGTTCTGCTGGTAGATCGAGAACACGCCCATGACTGTACATCTCGACCCCGGGACGACACGATTTGTAAGATAGCGATCCGCGCTGACTGCGATATGTCTGGGTAATTCACCGACAGGAACTTGATCCGGCGCTTCCTGCAACTTTATGATCTGCTGGTCGATGAACTGCGACGCCTCGTGCACCACGAAGTATGGATCCAGGGGGCACGGTTCGCCGGACTCTTGCTCGGGAATCTTCACCCGCCCGCACTGCCGAGGCAGTGTAATCCCGGTGAAGCCACCCTCCACGGGAAGCTGCTGCGTATGGTCGCAATTGCGACACTGGATCGTCACCAACGTGGCTTTGCTCGACAGCGTACTCGCCCCAATGACAATGCCCGGAATGCGCACCAGATGACTGACGCTCTGCGCCGTGAGGTCTCTTATCGAGATATGCGCGACGCTTGAATGCAGCAGCAGCTGATGCTGCGGTAGTTGTACGTCCCGTTCGTGCGGGTACACTATTCTCTGGGTGCATTGCTTCAGCCCTTGCTCGAACAGGGGTATCACCTCGGCAGGTTCAGTAGTCAACCGGTGTGCGAGCTCTTCATTGTAGCTGATCAGATGCGCGAGGTCGATGTCGCAGAAATACTGTCTGGATAACACATTGCTGCGCAACTGGTCGCGGTAGATGTACAGGCCGTCGAGTTGGAAGGCGAGGATGAAGTCTCGCAGTTTCTGGGTCAACTCGGTGCGCGGTTCGGTGGTTGGGTCGGTGAAGGCCGGGAGGACGGAGAGGGAATACGCAGAGCGACTGTCGAGGGCCATTGTTGCGCTTGACGAGAGGTGTAATTGTGAAAAGTTGCTGGTGGAGATGAGGGGGGTCGAAGCTGAAGGGGGACAAATATCACGGTCAGTTGAGAAGAACGCGTTAAGGCGCGTTCCAACGCGTTCTTGTCGTGTTTTGAGTTGCCGCCCGCCGTAATTTCAATTAAAAGTGGCGGCAGCGGTATCTCTCCTCCGCAGTTGCATTTGAGCCGCGTTGCAACCCGCCACCCCGCGAAACGAAAGAAACCTCCAGAGAATGAAGAGCACTCTGTTTTACCCCCTACGGCAGTGTCGGCCTCACACCCGCTTCGATGACGAGTCCGCGACATCCCGACAAAAGATGTCAGGCGCACACTATGTGGAATCCAGTGCACATCCATTGCACCCATTCGAATGTACTAATACCCGGAGGCAGATCAGGCCTACGCAGAAGGCCCTGGGCAACATTTCTGCTGAAGTTCGGAAAAGGGAACGACAAGTTAGAATTGGTATGTTTGTGGCTGACCCAGCCTTGCTGGACGCAGTAAAGAAACTATGGTCGCGGTTCTGAATATGCATATTGTCGGCGTAATCCATTCAGCCAGAAATATGTTGTGGCTGTTGGTGTGAAATGACTTAGCTCCTGTGTTAGTTAGCGTAATCGAGCCATGCTGCTATTCATTGTGAGGAAATTCCACAATGCAGAATATTCGCCATGTCGGCTCGCATCCCAATTCTTATGCTTTGGACTTGATAGGTGAGGTTGCCCGGTCTAGGGACTCGACTCAGTCACTCTCCATGGTCTTCAACCACTACTCCTGCATCGGGCAAGTAGGCACCTTGCTCCCTTTCCTCACTTCCTGGTGTACATCTTGCCTTTACTAGTGGCTGTCAACGGACCTGATGTTGCTGAAGACATTGACCAAATTAAGGGTCGAGCAAACACCGGGCACAGTCGAGGTTGCCGATTATCCGTCTGATCTGCGGGGAACGGCACGATACAGCTCAAGATGAAGCTTGGAGATTGGAGCTGCGGTGGCTCGGGGAAATCTCCGTGCTCTACATAATCACTCTCTTTCGTGAGTATCCTTGGTCACGGGAATTTGCAACCATTGTCGCCATGCATTGAGGTCCTACTAACCATAAGGCTGATGGAATATCGGTCTGGGTATGGACACGGATATGGGACATGGCGAAGAACCACAAGCCGTCGGCGTCGGCGTCCTGCAGCGTTTTCGAACAGCAACAGACTGGGATGGGCCGAATGACCCCGACAATCCCCGAAACTTCAGCTTCCAGCGCCGCCTGGCATCGACATTTGCAGTCACATTCCTCGCGTTCGTGAGCACGTTGGCGGGATCTCTCTACAGTCCCGCCCATGAAGCTGTTTCGCAGCGCTTTGGTGTCTCGGAGGAGATTGCCATCCTGCCGTTGTCGCTGTACAATTTCGGCATGGCGTTTGGACCGCTCGTCGGGGCGCCGCTGAGCGAGACGTTTGGGAGGAAGGCCGTTTTCCTGACGACGTCGCCGGTTTTTGCCCTTTTTACGCTTGGGGCTGGCTTTTCACAGGGCCCGGCGTCGTTGATCGTGTGCAGGTTCTTTGCCGGGGTGTTCGCCTCGCCGGCAATCAGTAATGCCTCAGCGACGATCGTGGACTATACGGCCGGGAGGTATCGAGCCGTGCTGTTGGCGTTTTACTACTCCATCCCCTTCTTCGGGGCAGTCTTCGCGTAGGTGATTGTGAATTGACGGGCTTGTTACTGTTCGAGCCCATGGCTAATTACTTGGGTTGATTTTGAAAACAGACCTCTCCTCGGCGGGTTCCTCGTCCAGACGAAAGGATGGCGGTGGACGCAGTGGGTCACCCTCTTCTTCATCCTCACCTTCTACATCCCCATCTTGTTCACGAAGGAGTCGTACAAGCGGACGATTCTCGAGCGACGGGCCAAGAGGCTGAATATCCAGGGCCCGCCGCAGCCTGGCCGCTCCCTCCCCTCGACGGTCAAGTACTTCCTGACCACGATCTTCCTGCGGCCCGTGCACATGCTGGTCACGGAGCTGATCGTCACGATCGTGTGCCTGTACAACGGCTTCCTGTTCGGCCTCATGTACACCTTCGTGGTGGCCTCGCCGTGGGTCTTCCAGCACTACTACGGGTTCGGGCTCACGGGGCAATCGCTGTCCTTCATCGGTCTGATGGTCGGCACGGCGTCGGCCCCTCTCCCCCTCATCCTGATCGACACATATATATACCAGCCTCGACTGAAGCGGTTCCGCGTCCACCACCCGGACGTCGAGGACCCGTTCCCTCCTGAACATCGCCTCTACCCTAGCATGGCGGCCTCGTTCGTCATCCCCGCGTGTCTCCTGGGGTTCGCGTGGACGGCCCACGCGCGAGTGCATTGGGCGGTTCCGATCGCGTTCCAGGGCCTGGCCTTCACGGCGACGGTGATGGTGTACTCGTCGATGAACCTGTTCATGGTGGACGCGTACGGCCCGCTGTACGGAGCCTCTGCCGCAGGAGCGGCCATGTTGTCACGGTACGGCCTGTCGGCTGCGTTCCCGCTGTTTGCACTCAAGTTCTACAAGGCGCTGGGCGTGGGGTGGGCGACGAGCATTCTGGCGTTTGGCACCTTGATCATGGCGCCCATGCCGCTGGTGTTCTGGCGGCATGGGGAGCTGTTGCGGTCCAAGACCAAGTATGAGACTAGCACGTGAATAACATTGTGGTATGTGAAGAGATGTAAGAATTGTGATGGTTTCGTCCACGATCACCCTCCCCCATATTCTCCTGCTCTCATAAAAGAATTGCGACACCCACATATATAGATCGACCTACGTCTGCCGTAATATTTCTACTCACAGGTCGCGAGCTATGCTCATTTCGATGATTCTGATATATCGCAGCTGTCCCAGGCGGAAAGAAAACGGTGGAAAGAGGATGTGTCAAGAGAGAACCTGTGCCTGAGAAGTGTCCAGCATCCGACCCATAACCAACAACACTGACGGATCCATCACGCCATGGTAGACTATGAGGCAGATCCTGTCTTGTGGTCAGTTTTGTATATCGAGTCCAACAGTCAGAACAGCTCATCGAGCCTAATAACTCGTCACGGTCGGTTCAGGTGGTGAGACGCCACGATGCTCAAATCATCTGTAACCCAAAGTGAGGCGGTTTCTTTTGCGAATCAAAGCCGAAGCCATGTCAATAGTCATGCGGTACTTAATCACGCACTTCACGCTTGGAGTGCCACTCTTCTCAATCTAATCTTCCGCAAAGTTGGATACCGCTAGCAGCCTGCTGCTGCACGAAATGGATCACCTTATCCTACCGGACGGTGTAGAACCCTACATCACAGTGCCGTGCAGGTGTTCAGCGTCGTCGGTATACGACGGGGGCGATTTCTTCAGTTTCCCCGCCCGCAACAATTGGACCGACGACGAAGTGCACGGCGCCCACCACTTTGGCGGTAGAAATCGCCTCGAGATCGAAGCCTTCTTCCAAAGCTGGCTCTACTTCGGCACCCTCATCGAAGTCTCTAAGTTGATCGGCCTGTCTATTGACATCGTAGACTTCATTGCACGTGGAAGCAGCGATGTTGAGCTCGTTATCACGACGAAACGACTGCCTATTCTGCTCCGCCGCTGGAGCCGTCGCTTGGCCGATTCAGTCAGGTGCGACTGTCCATTCTACACAAATAAAATGCTCCACCCCTTGAACAAAGGATGTCAGGACGAGACAGCTTGCCCGATGGCAGAGCTCAAGGCCCGCCACATAGCGGCGTTGGAGTCCGCCGCGAAAATCCTCGGGGTCGTGACTGATCTGATTCGCCACTTCTGTGCGAGGGATAAGATGGTTGTTGCTCAGCAGGCCGGCTGGGCCGTATCTCCAGAGATCACCCTTTCCATCACGGCACTGGCATTCACTCTCCGACGGGTTATACAGGATGTTAGCAATGTCCAAGTCGATTCTGTCCAGGGCGGGACGACGCTATTGGAACAGCGGTTGGTGGATGCAAAGTGGTGCCCGTTACGCAACAAAATGGCCGCAGCACTTGATGTCGACGGGCTCTATTACATTGCGGCCAACCCGGAGATGGGCAGGCATGACCATGGACTGTGCCAAACAACTAACTGTGTGGCAGAAAACGTGGACGAGGAGCAATACATCACCAAGCATGTCACAGATGACTGCAAGTGCGCCTTCCAATTTCCACCGGAAGACGAGCTCCTCAGAGTCATCAAAAGGGGAGGCACGCCCCTCTTGCGTTGGGTCGATCCCCAGGACGGGAAAGGATATCGACTTACCGTGAGCGAGGACTTAGCGGAACGGAGTCTGATAGAGGCTGATAGCCATCGGCCCTTGCAGCCCCAGTACATTGCCATCTCCCATGTGTAATTGACTACCCCATCCCATATTAACTGTGTGGTAAGAGACTTTACTGACTCCCCTTTTACGACCGCCCTCTAGCTGGGCGGATGGCATGGGCAACCCGTATTCGAACGCTCTTCCCACCTGCAGAATCGCCTGGATCCAGGAAAAGGTCAACGGCCTGGCGTTTCCCGCGCGGATCGTTCAAGATACCGTGCCATTCTGGATAGACACGCTTTGCGTTCCGGTACGGCCGGGCCTTGAGGACTATCGAAAGCAGTGCATCGCTAATATGGGCAACATCTACGAGCAAGCCGCTACCGTGCTCGTCCTTGACTCGGCTCTCCTATCGATCCCCGTATCTAGCCCGACTCCGGAGAAATCCATTTCTGTCTACCAGTCGGGCTGGCAGCGCCGGCTTTGGACGTTCCAAGAAGGCTTTCTGAGCAGACATGTACACTTCCAGTTCAGTGACGTAGCCCAGGACAGTCACGACCTGGGAGACGAAACCAGGGACTATGAGAGGAAGCTGGCCAAGCGGGGTCAATACCATCACTTCCCGGAAACTGCGGTCGCTCAATCGACACCTGGACTCAAAATCCTCCGTACTGCGTCGTTAGGCATCCGGGACGGGACGAGCGACCTTCCTCGCTGGAATATCTTGTCCCCCTTGTGCAGCGGGATATGGCAACGGACGACGACGCGGAGATCAGACGAGATCCTATGCGTCGCGACTATGATGGCAATGGATCCCTCGCCGTTTCTCGACATAGCCATCGATGACCCGGTTCCGAACATGGACGTCGATGCGACGGTGGCGGCGGCGGAAGCGGCGTGCCACACTGCTCGCCTTGGCCTCACACGGGCTGAGAAACGCGCACGGGACCAGATACTGGCGGACCGTCGCATGGAACTATTCGTGACGCAGATGGGCACATTCTACGCCAGTGTCATCTTCCATAGAGCCCCGCGTCTGCAGAGAGATGGATATCGGTGGGCCCAGCGATCATTTCTCGGCCACATCTTCGGCGCGGCGGCCCTGGAATCGAGCCACGCCGAAGTATGCCAAGTAGGCAGCGCGGGCGGGGTTGGTCTGAAAGTGAAGTATCCCGGTGTCTCACTCGACCCGGTGGCGGCGCTGGGGAGCGTCCTCGGCTCAGTATTTGTCGTTTGCTGCGAGCAGGGCCGCTTTCAGATTGAGCTATTCCACGATCTGGACGGCGAACCCACGAGATGGGACGCGAGGTTGCGATACTGCGTTATTATGAGGGCGAAGCCGTCGGATATCGGAACTAGGAGCGTCGAAGTCATGCTGGGGAGCTGGAATGGCCACGATGTTGGTCCGAGTGTGGTGCGATTTGAAAGCTGCGGGACGGCTACGAGTAGACGGGCGGACAAGCATGGTATTCCCGAAGTCTGTGGCTCTTACTATCCGGAGGACAGCGAGTGGGTTGTTAGATAGATGAGCGAGTAGGAGGAAGTTTCGGTCTTCAAAACAATCTGGTTTGCAGTACTTAAAGTAAAAACTAGCGCCGAAGAGGGGCCGGCGCGGGTCCGGCCCGAGCCCCAAACAAAGGCTCTATTAGGCGCACTAGGCGTAAAGGGCAACTACCTGGTACCTGAGGACAGAGCTTAAGGTTAGGTTAGGGCAATCTAGATTTTTAATACTGTACTGTATCGCTCACCGGCTTACGCTGGATGAAGGTGTAATACCCTCTAAAGCCTACCTAGTTAGTCCTCCAGCGTCGCTCTCAGCTAGGGTAGTGACTGTGAGAGGAGTACGTACAGAGTACTCTAGGGAACATCTTCAGTAAAATCGAACTCCCCGCTGCGTCCTCGTTCCGATACTTGGGCTCAGCTGTGGCGCAGTTGGCTGCCCTCGCTGGACAAGCAGAAAGTGGCGAAGCTCAGGCTGATTTCAAGGCGGAGTCGGTTCATCGCACGTTGTTGCGGGTGACCTCTCTCAGCCGCATCGTTGCAACATGACATTCTCTCCTTGCGATTTCATCGTCACAATGTTCATCGATCTTCATGGCTTTAACCCTGCAGTCACCGGCTAAGAGTTCTCCTCCGGACCCAACAGAGTCTCTCAAGCAAGCTCTGAAAAGCTTCGAAAATACGCTTTCCGATGATCGAAGGCAGCTCTATCATCAAGCCTGCGCCATACCCGACGCGACAAGCGTGGTCAAATTTGTGACTCAACTCGATCAGGACAACGACGGTCGAGCAAGGCGATGTTTTGCACCTCGTCTTTTGACCTTCCTCGATGCTGTTCGCCAATTCAGCGATGTCGTTGGTACCTTTGTATCTTCGAATCCCCACATAGCGGGCCTAGTATGGGGCGGCGTCAAAACGGCCATCTTGGCTGCAAGCAACGTCGCGTCGTACTTCGAGAAAATCACTGATTTGATCATGCGCATTGGACGCTTCTGCCCAGTCTATGATGACTTTGGTGCACTGTATCCCGGCGCAGGAGGCTTGCAGGTAGCGTTATGCAAGTTTTATGCGACCATCATCGGACTGTGCACAAAAATCATTCTGGGGTCTCAGAGGCCTGGGTGGCGACAGGTTTTGTTACCCATTGCCAACCCGTTCGAGACCGAGTTCAGACCGTCCATTGACCAGCTGGAACATGATCAGCACGAGGTGGAATTGCAGATTCTCCTGGCCTCTCAGCAAGCGGAGCGGGAGACGGCCAGGCTCCTGGAATTGGACCGACAACAGAGGACGTCCAACTGGAAATCAGCATTCCAATATCAGAAGGAAGGGAGAAAGGAGCGAGACCAGGCAGCGCTCTGGCGTGAGCGACGGAGAGCACGAGAGGAAGTCAAAATCAGGTCATCCATCCGGGAAAATTTGTCATCGACTGATCACGACAAGCCGTGGAAGCAAGCTCTACGACAACGCGTCTTGAATACAGCAGAATGGTTTGCGGCAGACTCTAATTTCTTGGGCTGGAAAGATGAGCAGAAAACTGTGACTCTTTGGGTCTCTGGTAACCTTGGAACTGGCAAGTCGGTCCTTGTCTCCAATATCGTTGCACACCTCAACACAAACTTGACGCCCTCGACAATCGTGGCGCACTTTTTCTGCCGTTCCGACGATGCCAAATCCACCGAAGCTAGGAATATCCTGGGCAGTATCTCCCGCCAATTGCTCAATACCTCCATCGAATCCGCCAAAGGTGACTCTCTGGACGCCCTGCTTGTTGACACCCGTGATCTAGACCTGGACGGTGTTACAAGGTTTATTTCTGCTCGACTTAACCCGGACAAAAGACATTACGTTATCTTAGATGGACTAGATGAATGCGAGCCTTACGAAAGGAAATGCCTTGCAAGGGCTTTTGCGCACCTGACTGAAAAGAACAAAACTGGACTGAAGCTACTTTGTGCTGCGCGACCAGATACGGAAAAGGAAATGTCAATATCCCTTCCGCCAGACTTCAGACTACCTTTAACCTCCAAGGATACAGACTCCGACATCGCCAAATACATCGAGGCAACTCTTGACGAATGTCTCGAGGATGGCCGCTTGAAATTAGGCGACGCTATGCTGATTGCGACCATATCGGAAGCTTTGCAGAAAGGCTCAAACGGAATGTAAGTATTCAGTCCTAATATCCATGATCCTGCATTGCTCGGCGATCAGCCCATTACCTCCATCGACGAAGAGTCAGGAACTGATATGCTTGTCTGCGGGTAGGTTCCTTTGGACTCGACTGATAATTGACGAGATTTGCGACCAAGCCAACGACAATGCTATCAGGCGTGCATTGGAGGATCTTCCTCGGCAGCTTTCAGACATCTTTGACCGGAAGCTTGCTCGTATCGCTGAATCAACCTGCTCTCAGCTCTGCCTGAAGCTTCTTCAGTTCTGTGGTGTGACCAAAAGACCGTTGACCTTGGAAGAATTTCGAGAAGCTCTCGGTATCGAACTTGGCCAAGAGTCTTTGGACAGTGCCAATCTCCCCAACGATATCCGGCGGATTGTTGCCAGTTGTTACGGATTGATCTATGCCGATGAGGAGGAATTCACCGTTCACTATGTCCACCACAGCGTGAAACAGCACCTTTTTGAATTCCCCGATCCACGAACCGCCCACTTTGATTTGCCCGCCGTCGACAAACACCTTGGACTCCTGTGCATGACTTATCTCAACTTCAAAGAACTCAGCGGCGAGATAGCGAAGGCGGGGAAATCGATCCCTATAGACCCGATTGCGATCGGACGGCTGGCCCTCGACGTGGAGTCAGACTTCACCAGCCGGATTGCACGGCAGATCCTGAAAAGGAACAAAAAGGGATCAACTGTCGGTTCCAACGATCTGAAGACGCGTATTCAAGGGATTACCGGTACAGCCGGCGCACCCAGTCTCCGACTCCGATTCCGATTTCTTCCATACGCCAAACAAAACTGGATTTATCATCTCCAGCTCTTGGAGCCAGAAGACGGGCCAAAAAACTGGAGACTATTCTGCCGTTGTGTTGCCGGCGAAGTTCACGAGGCCGACCGCCCCTGGCAATCGCACTCCTACCAGGAAATAAGCATATCGGAATTGCCTGGCCCTCTCGCTTTGTGGGCGACATCACATTATCAGCAAGCATGGCAGCGACCACCACAAGACTTGGAGGAGTTCTGGCCGAGGACGCAGAGTGCCACCGAGCGACATCATGAGGGGCTTCTGCAGATCATCGCCTACAACTCTCTGGAGTTCGACAATGACAAACTAGCCTCCGCGCTGATGATGGCAATACAAAATAATTTTGTCAAGCTGACAAAAGTTTTCCTCCGCGCAGGCGCGGACCCTAATGCCGTGATGATATACAATCGCTCTGAAGGCCCAACCCAGCTAACGGCCTTACAACTAGCCGCGGCCAAAGGCTCCTTTGGGATGGTCGACCTTCTCCTTGATCATGGTGCCCACGTCAATCAGGGGGCTATGGGTATCGGCGGTCGGACAGCACTCCAAGCAGCAGCCGAACAGGGCAATACGGACGTGGTACGGAGATTGCTCCGGGCGGGTGCCATTGTTGGAGCCGCACCTGCGCGTAATGGAGGCGTTACCGCAGTGGAGGCAGCCGAAAGGAACGGGTTCCGGGACGTCGAGGAACAACTGCTCTTTTGGGATGATTGGCTCCTGGAACCGACGTCAATCGGCTAGGTGGCACATCGTGAGACCTCCCACTCCATCTCCAGGCAAGCTGGGCCCAGACCATCTGGTGTGACCGACAGAAGCTCTCAAATGCAGTACACCGCGTCCAGTCTCAGGGAAACTGGAATTTCTAGAGCCTAAAGGCAACCTCTTTGCTCTGCCAGGTGCCAATTTGCAATAATAAGGGGGTAGAACCGGCCGGGTCACGTCGTCTAGAACCTGGCCATGCTAACTTCCTCCCGAAAGGTGAAGATGGACCGGCTTGATGTTTTCTTCCAGTTGGGCATGGTTCCGACGATGTCATGTCTCTGGGTGGGACAGCCTCCGACAGGCTTTTCACCTATTCGAGTCTAACATCGATAGATATGGCTACATCGAGCCGAAGACTTTGAGCGCCTCGTCCGATCCGCCCTGGCCACAAATTGGCCCCTCACGTCGTTGAGAACCCAACCATATCAGCTTCTTCCGGGTAGGTGCATACATCCAGGTT
Source organism: Capronia americana (assembly GCA_016110215.1). Lineage (NCBI taxonomy): Eukaryota > Fungi > Ascomycota > Eurotiomycetes > Chaetothyriales > Herpotrichiellaceae > Capronia > Capronia americana. Next base: position 176,996 of record JADWQD010000004.1, read on the forward strand.
AGGTGCGGCATTATATCATGAGTGGATGGGTCGCCGGAGTTGGTTGATTTCACGCACGCGCTCTCGGCGATTGTTTCGAGCTTGACGACGGCAGACGACTGGCGTTATGGAGGTGACATGGTTAGCTGACCCGGTCCTGAGAGTTCTCGACTGACTTGGTCTTTATGTTTTCCAGCGTGTCTTGAATCGACTTCAGTTCGGCATCTCTACAGTCGCAGTGTCCGAAAATGGCTCTATTGCATTTACTCATTGCTCGAGAGCACGTTTGACTACTTTGCAGCGATACTACGGAAGGCACGAAGGATCTGATGCAGACCTCTGGCATCATACTCATCAAAACCATCCCGTAGGAATTAAACCTGTGAAGCACGCGGTTGGCACCGTAGCCCTGTGGCTGACCCCGTCCTTCCCTCTAATCCAGTAGGGTGAGAACAATCTCTCCCTATGTGCTGAAACACCCTCCATCGAAGACGACTCCCGTGTACCCTCCTTCATTCTCGAGCTCGTTTCCAGTCACTGTTATCATGTATTTTCTTGCATCTCCGGTGTATGTACAGTACATTGAAACCAGAAGTAAAGTCATCACTTGTGTGTGTCGAAACTACTATTCCTTTCGGATGAGAATCTCTCCATGCAGCATGGCCAAGCTGGCATCATCTCTCGCCGCCCACTCCTCCCACGCCTTTGCCATTTCTTCCAGCTCATCCTCAGTTCCCAGGCCGAACTTGAGGGCTTTCTCGCGCAACGAACCGCCTCTGAGCTGATCACATAACCCCTTGGCTAGACAAAATACACATACACACACAGTCATTATTTATGTGCCATCATCGTAATCGCAGGCAAGCATTGCGAAGCAGGGGGTTGGAATGGAAAGATCATAGGTAGTGATATGAATGAATTAATGAAAAAACTTACCGCAGGTCTTGGTCTCGCTCGGCGTCCGGTATGAACTCGTACTATAGCTGAGCGTGATCTGGCTCCTCTCAACACCACCACCAGCACCCCCACCGGCCTTGAGGGCCCAAGAAAGCAATTGTCGGCCCGCAGTCGGAGTGCCGCCGCCGACACCCATCGCGCCGGCCATGAGTGTGTGGAACCTGCGCAGCCCGGCAAGTTCAGGCCACACGCACTCGGACTCGTAGTCGCCCTCGCGGGCCGCGACGACGCCGCCGCGCTTGGTCACGCGCAGCATCTCCCGCAGCGCGTCCCACGGCGAGCCGATGTGGACCAACACCTGATGACAAAAGGTGACGTCGAACGACTCGTCGGCAAAGGGCAGCTTGTAGACATCGCCGTGTTGAAAGTCGATGTTTCGCACGCCGGCCGCGTCGGCGACCGCCCGTGCCCGCGGCAGGATGTTGGCGTTGACGTCGACGCCCGTGACGTGCCCGTCGGGGATGAGTCTGGCGAAACTCACTGAGATGGTGCCGGAGCCGGCGCCGACGTCGAGGAGCTTCACGTGCGGGTTGGATGCTTTCAGCGACTGTAAGGTGGGCAGCAGGTGGGCGGCGCTGTTTTCGGCGGTCCGCAACTCGTGCAGGATCGCTTGCGGGGGCGGATGGCCTGGCTTCTCGCTGCGAGGCTGGGCTTGCTCCATTTCAACTATTTGCTGCTGCTGGGCGGATTCAAAAGCGGGATTGACATACGTGGACTCGGGGAGGGTTCTCACTGCTACTCGTACTAGAATGTGGATGAAGCCTCAGAGGCCCCTTTTCCTAATCTTATCTCAAGTTTCCTGTCTGCCTGTTTCCGGCAAAATACTCCAAGCGTCCCGGTTGGGGGCCTGAAATTTGTCCGCTCCGCCAGAAGGTCCACGATGAGGTTGGGTGGAAAATGTGCCATCATACACAGGACTGGCATTGGTTATTATTTCCGGATTGAGTGATACCATTTTGACGTCCATAGAGCCACTCCAGGGCACAGTGGAGACACTGGCGCCACAGGTTTATTCTCAACCATTTCCCTCCTCGGTGCTCTACCATCGCCATTCTATGCCCCAACGACTATTTCTCCCTCAGCCACCCTCCCGCTCGTGTCTTTCTTCTCTCCTTCCCTTACTTCCTCCTCTATCTTCCCCTCGATTCCACATCATTGGAACTGCGGTAGGTGTTCCCACTTCTGTATCATCCTTGCTGCAGCCCGGCCCTGAATCTCGCTCGACTTCGACATCCCCGTAGCGGCTGTCGAGGCTAGACGGGCTACCTGGGTCAACGCCATCTTCGGCAGAGGAGACTAAAGATAGTAGTGCCAGGATCTGCCAGCAGAGCGCCGTATCAGAGTTACATACCTGTTCACGACATGTCTAAATGGCTTCAGTTCTTCGATCAGCATCTTCTCCGGTTTAAGTAGCGGGCATCCTGCCAAGGCGGACACGAATTCAGGCCCGGAGGTGGTAAGGATATGAGAGTGCCTCGAATGCGGAATTTAATATTATAAGGCGCGGATCGTGTTTTCCGACGTGCTCCAATGCGAAATGTCCGTAATGTGCTGTCCTTTTGCCCCCCCTGCCTTCAGCCCTCGCCGGCGTCCTCGATTTCAGAAAATTCCGTGCACTTTCCTTTGCGTGACAACCTTGGCAAGAGTAGGTATATGAATGCGCCCGAGGCCTCATGGAACAATGGCCAGACAGAGATCTGCACTTCGAACAAACATTTAAAGGCTTGCGGTGTTAGGTTCCACCTCAGATGATCACGCCATATGAGGTTCCCAGTTTCAGCACTCGCTAACATTTTTGGTCAATAATGGGCGACTGTGTTCTGGATTGTGAGCAAAGATGGTGCTAAGAGACCTCGTAGTGTCAAGTTGAATGCTTGCGATGGGTAAGTGAAGGTTCGAGGAGCAGCAGCAGTGACTCCAATGGCTGCACGAGAGGCCTACATTGCCTGGTGTCTGCAAAACTCGTCGCCTTGTACAGGTGCTGCAGTGCTGTGAGGAGTGCCAGGATCGAGTTCTGCACTGTAAGCTGTATTGAGCGAGAATTTCAGTTATGAGTCTCACCTCCGAAGAATTGCAGGGCATAGGTGTGCCTAAGGTGATGAAGGAACTTGGTCAAGCATTCCCAGAGAAAGGCGAGTTTGAAGCAGAAGTGAAGTGTCGAGGCTTATGTCAGCGAGAGTCGGTCGGTGTCTGCGTTTGGGGAAAGTAGACATGCTGGTCCTCCGACACCATGAACGAGGCATCATCAACAGGCTCGAGAATGGTGCCTGATGGCCTGGAATGCTGCATTTGCTTGCAATTCGATGAACTCAGCCTGCTTTCCTAATCAGCATAAGAGCTAGAACCTGACTGCGCTACCCCTGACGAAGCATCGGCATGCAAGAGCGACAGCATAAGATGAAATGGCGTCTCCCATGCGGCCTGGCTCATCCCAGAGTTCGTTTGGCTCGCCGGTAGCAACTTCTCCTACGACCGAATACCCCTTCCCGACCACGCCACAGAGGCAATATGGCGGTCCTCGGAACGACTTGCGACGGATTTCGACGTCGACCTCAGTCACGAGCATTGGTGGCACGCTTGATTCTGCAACTGTGAGGGAGAACGCAATAACAGAGATCGGCCAGAATGCTATATCAACCCTCCTGCAGCACCCGATTGTCCACACCGGACTGCGCGCGAACGTCTCTGCAAGCTCTGGCTATAAGGCGCCCGGCCCTCGTGAGATCCCCCCGGTAGCTCTGACGAACATCCCTCACATCGAAGCGAAAGCCTTCCAGCCGTATCTCGCTCAGGTCGGGTCGCTCTACGAAGCTTTTCAAAGAGCTAAAAATGAAGGCGAGGGAGAGACATCCCTTTTTCACCGAGACAAGAAGGACAACAGAAATGAAGAGTGGGAAGCCATCCTGGCCAAACGGCTACAGCGCCCCAGTCATTCTCGAGCAGGGTCGATGAGCTCGACAGCATCAACGCCGATAGAACCTCCCCAGCCCAAGAGAAGACACAGTGGCCAACGAAGACAAGCAGTCACGCCCTTGTCGACGATACCATCCGTCTATACTGAAGAAGATTTCCACCTCGAGAACCCGAGAACATTCGACACCGTCTCCGAGAACTCGGAGATTGTTCGCGATCCCAACGGCACACCTAGTGGGAGGAAGTCACTGGCTACGAATGCGATCCTACAAGAAAGGCTGTCGTGGTATATGGACACGGTCGAGGTACACTTGATCAACTCGATTTCGACCGCGTCCAAGTCTTTCTTTTCGGCCTTGGGATCTCTACGAGAACTTCACAATGAAGCTGCGGACTCTGTCGATCGCATTCAGAAGCTGCGAAAAGAGCTGGCTCGACTTGACAAAGAAATGGCAATAGATGGGCTCAAGGTGGTCAATCTGAAACAACGCCGAGACAACGTTCGTCAACTTGCCCAAGCAATCATGCAGTTGGAAGATATTGTGAGATCGGTACAAACTTGTGAAGCGAACGTAGAGAAGGGCGAGATTGAGGAGGCCTTGGACGGTCTAGACGAGGTCGAACTGCTTATGGCCGGCAAGGAGAGCAGGACATTCAATGCCGAAGAGTCCGCTCGATATCAGCGACGCGATCTGCGGCGAATCAGGGCATTGGAGGGAGCTTTCGATGACTTACGACAGCTGCGCTACACGGCCGGACGAGGGTACGAGGCTCGCTTTCATACTAGCCTCCTCACCGATATCCGCCGGCATGTTGAGCAAACAGAACCCGGCGTGACCCTACAGCGGTGGGGCGTGGCATATACGAGAACAAGACCGGGACAGCGGAGAGCTCCTTCTTCGTTCCCCGGGTACATGAACATTGGCAATGAGTTGCGAGCTGAACTTGAAGCAGAGATGAAAGGACTATCAAGAGCGAGGTATACCACGCCTGCAGCTACAAGCTTCAGAGCTATCGTCTTACGCGAATTGAAGAACATGATCCGAAAGCAGTTGCCTAGCTCAAATGATGATGATACAGTGTCGACTGTCTCGGCGTCAACAACAGGTGGCAGGAACATGAGTCAACAAGAGAAGTCGTCTATCCTGGCACGAAACCTCAGAGCCCTGGATGCAGAGGACTGGTATCACATGCTGGCCACGATATACACAAACATCAGCGAAAGCCTACGCCGGCTGAGTGTACAAGTCAAGATTTTACTCGACATCACGAGCAATTTACCCGAGTCCATGCTAAAGTCCCCTCCCAGAAGTCCAGAACCAGCGAGCATCGACAAAGTCATGAGTCCCCAGCCCGGCCGCCCCAGGGCTACCAGCTCTGTACAAGCAGAAATGCAGCAAGTACTGGATCTTTCGAGCTTACTTGGCGAGGGTGTCGATCTTGCTCAAGCGCAGATCACCAAAGTGGTGAAAGTACGGTCACAGCAGAACTCGGAATTGCCACTAGCTGATTTCCTGAAATACTTCACACTCAACCGGCTCTTCACAGATGAATGCGAAGCAATATCCGGCCGAAGTGGCACCGGATTGAAAACTGTTTTGGATGCACAAATCAAAGACTTCGTAGCACGTTTTGCTGACTCCCAGAAACATAACGTCGTCAGGGTCATGGATGCTGACAAGTGGGATGCCAGAGATTTTGGCGAGCATGAGAATGTCATTCTCAACCGAGTGATTGAAGGCGGTACCATGGATGCTCTTGCGTGGATTGAGAGTGTGATGATATGGCTGAAACCTAGTAACGGCGCAGAAACGAGTAACGGGATTGCAACAAACGGCAACGCCACTGCTGCCAAAGTTCGAAGTGCCGTGGTCGATGAGCAGAAGTATATTCTTCCGGAATCAGCCATCGCCATGCTTCAGTCAATGGAAATGTTTCAACATCTGGCAGCTGGTATCCCCAGCATGAGTCACGACATTGCGACTTCACTGCTGGAAAGCCTGAAGTTGTTCAATTCTCGAAGCTCTCAGTTGATTTTGGGTGCTGGTGCCACTAGAAGTGCTGGGTTGAAGAACATCACTACCAAGCACTTGGCGCTCTCATCTCAAGCATTAAGCTTCATCGTCGCACTGATACCATATGTGAGGGAGTTCTTCCGGAGGCATCTGCCCTCGTCAACCGCTCACCAAGTCATGACCGACTTTGACAAGGTCAAGCGACTGTTCCAAGAACATCAAAATGGCATCCATGAGAAACTTGTGGATATTATGTCCGGGCGAGCCTCGATGCATGTGAAGGCGATGAAGAACATCGACTGGGAAGAAGCGGCCAAGAATACATCAGTGCCTGTGTCGCCGTACATGGAGACATTGACGAAGGAGACGGGCACGTTGCAGAAAGTGCTAGCGAAGCACCTCCCCGAGCCGGTTGTGGCAGGAATTATGGTACCTGTCTTTTCAAGCTATCGAGAGCAGTGGACGAATGCGTACAAAGACGTAACGATAAAGTCTGGGGCGGCGAAGGGAAGGTAAGAATATGGCAGCACTGGAGCGAGGCGAGGGCTGACATGAGAAACTTCAGGTTACTTGCAGACGCCGAATTCTTCAATTCCCGGATCAGCAGGATCGACGGCTCAGGAGACCTCGGGGAACAGATCGTCAAGGTTATTCAAGCGAAAACAGTCTCGAGCTCTGCTCCGCCGCCGCAGCAATCGACGGAAGCACCACCCCCAGCCACAACAGCAGAAGAGAAGAAAGAACTCACCGAACAGAAGGGTACTGCGGTGGCCGAGGACGGGGAGAAGAAGGAGGAAGTCAAGGCATAGTGGCGTTGGCATAGGTCAGCGGCATGGCATCACACACCCATGGTATTAGAGTCTAAGGTGGTTCTTGCTGCTGAGCTTGAACTTGAATGATACAGCCCGGAAGGACTTGATACGGATACTATACGAGAGTCAAATCTGACCGATGAGGTCGCTGCACGCAACGAGCTCGTCTTCTCTTCAAACTTGATTATACTGCCTGCAGTCAACCCAATCTTTGGGCACAGAAGGTTCTTGAGTCCTACCTAGCCCGAAAAGTAACGCATCTCGGACCAAGCCAAGCCAAGCCAAGCCGCATGACTGTGCTTACACGATCTTATGAAGTTGTTCTTTGCTATCTTCTGGCACCTTTGCAGAGAATGATACAGGAACAGAGGTCATCGAGGACACAATTCAATCAACTTCAAATATCGAAACCAGGAGGCCATTGCGCAGAAGCGAAAGACTCCACCGGGCCTGGTCAAGGAATTGAGAAGACAACGGGAGGTACTACTAAAGCTTCACAAGGACAGAGTCCTGCAAAGCGCGAAGGCTGTCGCGGAGATTCGCCCATGCCATCAATTCAACTACCCTGCACCGCAGTGTGCCAATCTCGTCACAACGAAAATGCGCGTTTTCATCTGAATCTTTATCCCTTTTTTCTAAGTGCAACTCTCGTAACTCAGAGCGTCACCCCCCTTTGATTTCAAACATGATGGATGACCTTGCTAGTACTATCAAGTCCCGTTATGGAGGTAGGAATTCACGTCACCCTCACCATCCACATCCATGTTGACTCCGCCCAGACTAACAATTAGCAGGCATTGAAACACGGGATACACGGCCCAACCGACGAGCGTTGACCATCTGCTGGGAAGCCGTCTTGAGCCACGCCTGGCTGGACCTTAGGTCGATGCATGCTCAGAGGCTTACTTACTCAAATCTAGGAGCCGTTTGGGGAGAATGGCATTGTGGAAGACGCCCTGGATGGGATTAGCAAACTTCGATAGCGTAGCCACTACGAGCCTCCGCATGGCCTCGAACTCCTTCGCTCCGTTGTGCAAGACCTGGCTCTATCTTCGCGGGCGGAGCAAGGTTACCGGGCAGAGCAAGGTTACCGGGCAGAGCGGACCAGATACGAGGACGATCTACAATTCTAGCTGGACTTATATGAGGATGAAGAGGGTCGCGGTCTTCTCAGACAGTCCTAGGCAGATTGTTGGTCATGGCAGGATTGTTGGACTCCAATATAATCTAGACATGAGACTCTTCTCAAACAAGAATGTAGTGAGGATGCGAAGGGCAGGGTCGATTGAGGCTGAATGGCACGCCGTGATCACTGGTCTGGAATTGACAGCTGGAATAAGATTCAAAAAGCACTTCTCATCATTCAGTGAGCACGATCGGTGCACATGATTGACTGCTTGAACTCGTCACATCTGAACCATTTCGCCTCGTAGTTCGGTGATGGGGGGTTGTTGTGTCGTTCTCTCTTCTGTCACCACTATCCCAGGCTCTTTCCGAACTGCCACACACCTTCCCAATCGTACAATCAACAATCATACGTACTGTAACTTCCCTCCTCAAGATCACTCTGGCGTGATCCCGACCATTCTATCACTTCACTTCACTTCACTCCACTTTAGATTTCACTTCACTTGATACCGCCGCCGCGATCACGCCGCCAAGCAAAGACTCTCCCTTCCGACTATAAGTATCTGCCCTCCTCCCAGCACTCTTTCCCTCTTTTTTCTTTTCTTCTTCTTCTTTTTCTTCATACTTACCTAGTTCGAACAACTTGCGCACAAGCATTCGATTTGTTGTCCAGACATCATACCATTGCACAGCGGTCTTGGTGACTGGTCTGAAAGTAGCTTCGGCACTTTCACGAGCTCACTTTTTGACTCGCTCCACATGAACCTTTGTTCTTGTCTTTTCTTTTCATCATCGCTTTCTTTGCCTTGTGCAGAGCCTTGGAGAAGAGAGTGTGTGTGCGCGCAAAAGAATTGAGTCTTAGCTGTAGAAGTTACATAGATAAGCTGTATTGACTTGACAGCGTGTGTTTGCTGTTGCTCCAGCCAGCCGATTGCACACTTCTCGTATCCGAAGCCTGACTCAAGCAGTAGCAAGCAGTACCTCGTAAGGAAATCGAGATGACGCGCTAGCCCGCAGCTGAAAGCCATCCCACAGATTTCCCCAGTCAGAGCAAACCGCATCCCTACTCCGTACTCCGTCCAACTGGGGGAACATTACGAATGCCCGCCTGTCCGCTTTGATAGGGTAAGCACTTGTGGGAGATACCCGACTTCTGCTGACAGAGGAGCTCTCGAGACACGCCGCCGCTCACCAGCATTCGCGCCCTGGGACCACCGACCAACACCACACACATGCACAGTGCACACAAGCCCGTCTGCCGATCGAACTTTTGATCGTGATACGGTCTCTGCAACACCTACCCTTTTCTCTGCTTACGCCGGCTCCCCGTGCGTGCTGTAATGCTGTCTAACCAAGGTAGGCAAGTAGAGAGAGGAGGGCCGCGTGTCAGATTAAGGTACCTGGGCATGTATCCTACTGGGAAGTGGCCCCTTGCCAAGCAGCACCAGAGCGAGCAGCGGGAAGATCCCTCGCTCGCTCGTTCGCAACACGACGAGATTCCATCATATCATGTCGGCAGTGCGCGTGCTGCGGCCGCACAGAACAGAGAAAAGGAAGGAAGGAAGAAGGGATGGTGGAAGGCCTGAATGATGACTACGTATGGAGTACGAGAGAACCTACTGTGTACCTAAACAATGCATACCGTACTGTACTCTGTGGTAGCTACATAACGCCGTATTCTCGACGTTTCATGCCCCATACTGTGTAGGTAGGTACGCCCCGCCCATACCGTCGCTTGTTCCGCAAAACTCCACTGACGGAGTAACTTCGTGGGGCCACTACTACAGACTGTGCACTCGTACTTAGGTGATCAACAGCCGACTCCCTTGACGCGGGGAAAGCGCCCGGGAGCCGAGATCCTCGCAAGAAGTAAGCAGGCTCCTGGTTCGACGAGAAGGACTGGATTTCCCGTACTCCGTACCCAGGTTTAAAAAAAAAGAAATTATTACTTACACCACTCGTAGGTGAGTGGACAAGCTTTGGCCCTCGTGTACTGTATTACCTACCTACACAGGGTGGACCGCAGAGAAGTCAGTGTACTGTCCTGACTTGGTTCCGCTGTAACGGTGGTGAATCGAGTCGGGCCGTCAGGCACCCGAGGTTGAAGCTGAACCCAAGCCACCACCACCACAGATGTAATTGATTAATTAAAAGCAGGGGTCATCTCCATGGGGAGTAATACGTGCCATCGAGTAAGCCTGCTTGACTCGACTCGACTTGACTTAGGTAGCATACTGTGCATATACATTTCGTACGTACAGACTTTGCGTCGACCTCGCATAGTTGACCTCAACATCTGCAGCTGGACGTCCCAAGTACAGACAAAATAGGTGACGAGCAATCTGATTTACGACTCTACGACAACCATGGCGACCGAAACCCCAGCACTGGTCTCGTACCCGGTCGACAACACCACAATGAAGCCAGACTGGCGGTTTGAAAACGTCAAACTCGTCGGATCACCCAAGGAGCACGAGCTGAAGGTCCGAATGGTGGCCACGGGCATCTGTCACTCGGACATCTTGGTCGCGTCGATTCCCAGTCGGCCGGAGGTGGGGTTGACATTTCCGAAAGTGCTGGGCCACGAGGGCGCCGGCATCGTCGAGGAGGTTGGCCCGGGCGTCACGGCCGCTAAGGTCGGCGACCGGGTCATCCTGTCGTACAACTACTGCAGCAACTGTGACCTGTGCAAGGCCGACCAGCAGGCCTACTGCCTGAGTATGCAGCTGCTGAACATCTTCGGCGAGAAGGGCCAGTTCGAGACGAAAGCCGGGGAGGACGCGCCGGGCAAGTTCTTCGGCCAGAGCTCGTTCGCCGGCACGAGCATCGTGGCCGAGAGCAGCGTGGTCAATCTCAAAGGGCTGGTCTCGTCGGAAGATGAGTTGAAACTCCTGGCCCCTCTGGGCTGCGGGCTGATGACCGGGTCCGGGGCCGTCATCAACGGCGCGGGCGCAAAACCTCACGACATCGTCCTCGTCACAGGTCTGGGTGCCGTCGGGCTGGGGGCCATCATGGCGGCCAAGATCGCCGGGTGCAGGGAGATCATCGCCCTGGATCGCGTGGCCCATCGGCTCGCGACGGCCAAAGAGCTCGGCGCCACCAAGACGCTCGACACGACGACGACGGGTGCCAGTTTCGCCGAGGACATTCAGAAGCTGGTGGCCGGACAGCGCATCTCGGTCATTGTGGAGACGACGGCCGCTGTGCCGGTGATAAACGAGGCGATCAAGGCGCTGGGCAAGCATGGCAAGTTCATCCAGCTGGGCGCGCCGGCGTACGGCACCGAGATCACGCTCCCGCTACAGCAGTTCTTCACCGAGAACAAGTCCTTTGAATGCCACTATTTGGGCAACACGACGGGTCAGGCCTGGGTTCCCGTCATGATCAAGTGGTGGAGGGAGGGCAAGTTTCCCGTCGAGAAGATTGTCAAACACTACCCGGCCAAGGACGCGGTGCAGGCACTGCATGAGATGGAAGATGGCACTACGATCAAACCTGTGCTGGTGTGGTAGGTAGGGCAGACCTGGAAATCGGAAAGAAGGAGCAGGTGTGAATGTGTCCACTTTTCTGTTCGTTTCGTTTCGTTTCATTTCGTTCATTTCATCGTCCCCGCCATTGCGCCTGATTCTCTTCGAATGGCCATGATTGCCGCGACTACCTCTTGCGTGGCCCATCCTGCCGCCAACCCTCTCCGCAAGACATCGACTTCACTCTCTGGCGCCATGCCGCCCGGGGCGGGTGGTCGGTGGTCGAGATTCGTGGGGAACGGGTACCCGTCGCCCATCGCATTCAGGATTGCCGAGGTTTTGTCGTCGATTCCTCCTTCCTCCTTCTTCTTCTCCTCCGTGTATAAACCGCGCACCTCATCCCAGCACTTCTCGATGATTGCCAGTGTGTCGATCGTTTCCATCGTCTTCCCGAACGGACTGCTGATCTGTAGAAGATTCGCAGACCGGTGGACGTCCGCGGTGCAGTTCTCCCCCGCGGCGTGGAACAACGCAGGGTTGAAGAAGACGGCGTCTCCCATCTTCAATTCGCAACTCACCCAATTCTGGTCGAAAAAGGCCTGGAACTCCGCCAGTCGGTAGGCCATGAAGCCTGCTTCGAACCGTTGCGAGAACGGCAGGAAGCGTGTCGGGCCGCTCGCGAGAGGCATGTCCGAGTGGGCCACCGCTCCTTGCAACGTGAGGAACTGCGTCGCGGTCTGTGTGGCGCGGGGATACCGTGCACAGGACTCGGCCGTCTGAAAGCCCAAGTGGTAGTCCCTGTGGCTGACCTGCGGTTTACCACCCGGACGGACGATGTTGACCTGGGCGGTGATTTGATATGCGGGTCCGAGCCAGGCTTCGCAAACCGCCGCAAGGTAGGGATTGGAATAGTATTGAACAAACGACGCGGGGTGTCGCTCAGCATGTTTCTGAAAGGAATTCCATATTCGTGCGTTGGTGCCGGCAGAGGCGAAGTGGTCGCCCTTGCCGTTTGAGGCGATGCTTTCATTGCTGATAATTTCGTCGAACACGGCGTTTACCTGGGTGAGGAGCCTCCTGTCGGGCATGAAGTTGCGTAGGATGAGGACGCCCGGTCCAGAGTGGAGAATGTGATGCCATTCGTCTTGAAGCTGGTCTATGTCTTCTGCGGCTGAATCGTCCTCTAGAAGGTCGTAGACGGGAATATTGGATATGATGGTCGACGCCTTGGGATAGCTCTCCGGATGTGTTGATTCAGAGCAGAGCTTCTTGAAAGCCGCAAGTGAGGGTGGCTGTGAGAGGGAATATAGCCGAGTCTGCATTGCGACGTCGACGTCGTCGCCTAGGGAATGTCCATTTGAGAAGGATTTTGAAGTTGTCGTGGATGTCGACAACATGTGATCCAGTATGCTGCTGCCATTGTGCGGTGCGGAACAGAGAGTAATGTTCGACAGTAGGACTAGCTCACAGTTAGAAATCTCGTCGACTTCAGTTACGTCTAGCTACAGGAATGGATGAACAAGCATGGCAAAACCCCACTTTGAGTCTTCTGTCTTTGAGCGGTACCTTCGTCCACTTTGATATGAGAGCTGAAAGAAATCAGAGGCCTCATAATTCAGTGTCCTGGCCGTATTGCACAACGCTTGATGCCACACTCTCCCACATGATGTAGTCCGCGCGCTTGCTTTGAGAGCAGCTCGACGGAAAGCAGATTCCACACGCTAGCGGCGAGATTCAGAGGCCGCTACTCGTGCGAGACAGAAATCCGGTCCATCGTCATGATGCGTGCGGCATGACATGCCACGATCTGACACGACTGCCGATGATGGGCGAGAGTATTGCGGGGGAGCTCAGTCGAGCTCGCGTTCCCGGCGTTGCCCCTCAGATGGTCAGAAGCGGCTCTGGGCCGGTCACTACCTCGGAATTGGCCACCATTACAGTCTTTGGAAGAGGCTAGAAGTCCGCTTTCACGAAGCTCCTTCTCACGGCCCAAGGCACATACAGTGGGCTCGCGCGATCGCATAAGAAGCATCGAGACCGCCCCCCAGCGACCCGCGTACTCTAATACAATGGCAGACGCGTTCTCCTCGGCAAGCAAACGGCTCTCTCAGATCAAGGACTCCATCATGGGCAAGACCGCCACGACCATCCCCTTCGACCCGGACAGCACTGCCTTCCCCACGCGCAAGAACCTGCCCACGCTCGTCGGCGCCCCCGCGGAGGCCGCTTGGGTCTGGGGCAAGGACGACTATATCGGCCGCTTGAACCTGCTCACCCCGACGCGCGTCAAGGCCGCCGCGGCCCAGGAAATCCGCACCGGGGAGATGGCCCGCCTGGACCTTCCGCTCAATGTCCCCGAACAGCCAGCGTTCGGGCGCCAGAAGTTCGAGCACAAGATCCTCACGCTCTTCGAGGGAGTCAGCTACGACGACGTCTACCACATGAACACCCAGTCCGGCACGCAGTGGGATGGGTTCCGCCACTTCTCGCACATCCCCACCCAGACGTTCTACAACAACACGCACAAGGAGGACATCCTCGGCCCCGCCGCAAACCACAAGTGCAGCATCCACTACTGGTCGGAGCACGGGTTCTCCGGACGGGGCGTCCTGCTCGATTATCGCTCGTACGCGGACAGCGTGGGCATCAAGTACGACACGGCGACGTCGCACGCCATCAGCTACGACGACCTCGTCGCCTGTGGCAAGCACCAGGGCCTTGATATCCGCCCGGCCGCTCAGGGCGGGGATATCAAGATCGGGGATATCCTCCTCATTCGCAGCGGGTGGGTCGAGGACTACTACAAACGCACGCCGGAGGATAACGCCCGGCTTGCTCTCCGCGGGTCCGACACCCACGGGGGCGAAGCTCAGTGGGCGGGCGTGAAGCAGGAAGAGGCCATGAAGGACTGGCTGCACGACAGTTACTTCGCGGCCGTGGGCGGCGACGCACCTGCCTTCGAGCGCTGGCCCACGCCCGAGAGCTACTACCTCCATGAGTCGATCATCGCGCTGTGGGGGATGCCGCTGGGCGAGATGGTCGACTTGGAAAAGTTGAGCCAGTTGTGCAAGAAGAATAAGAGGTGGACTTTCTTCTTCACGAGCGCGCCCGCCAATATGCCCGGCGGGGTGAGCAGCCATGTCAACGCCACGGCCATCTTCTAGGTCATGGTCGCGGACGCAGGGGGGAGAGGAACGGAGAACGGGATGAAGAAGCTGACGCTGAAGTTGAGCCGAGTAGGGGGGTTGGAAAATAAGAGCCAGTTCTGCTGCTGCTGCTGGTTTGGTTAGTCTCAGTGGTGGGTGAAATTGAAGCTCAAGCTCTCAGCAATATAGGAGATCAATAGCTGAGTAACAACTGATCGGAGGAATTGCTGTTGATCCAAGAACTATCAAACACGGGTTGAAAGGTGACTCAAAGCGTGTACTGACAGTCGACCAGGATTTCCACTCCCTTGCTGATGGCTGTCTGCTGCACGTAGGAAGGATGCAGCACATCCAATATACCCTACGGTAGGTACAGGGAACTAGAATATCTCAGCCGATCTGCACCGCGCGAAGAAGATGCGCCTCTCATCGCCGTCTTTCTTTACTGGGCGCCCCGGCGGTGTGATGTCCTCCGTTCATTCCAGCTCTTCCCATAAGGTAATGAATTCCGATGGTTTTGTAATCTTGCGGTGTCTTTTTCTCCTCGTCAGATATGACTCTCTCCTCTCTTCTTCGCCTTCGAGCATATCGTTCAATGTCGAGGCGGTATATACAGGTTCGACGAAGACGGAGAGCAGTGAAACTTAGAAGAATACTCGAGTCTCAAAGCGACGTGCGCAATCCGGTCCGTTGAGCGAGTGCAGATTGAGCATTGGGGAGATATGGAATCAAGATCAACGGCGGGGTGCAGACAAAAACCAAAATTGAAGACAAGTTCATTCTTTCATTGTCTTTCTTGTTCGTTGGTATCGTTGAGATACGCTCTGGTTCATCTCACCTGGAACCTTTCATTGGCTCTCTGACTGGCTGGCTGGCTGGTTCAGTCCATCTGTGCTGTCTGTTTGGGTTGAATATCCTATGCCAGGCCGTGCCCGTGCCCATGCCCATGCCAATTCCAATGCAAACGCCATGTCCATGCTAGTTCCAACTCCAATGCCATGCCAATTCCGATTCCGATTCCCATGCCATTTCCAATCAGAAAGGTATCCGAAGCATCTGTGAAAGGCCAGTCATGACTGCATCCATGCGCTTTGAGGCTTTGACCATGTCAGTCCGTGAGGGTCATGCCAAAGTTCTGATTGTACTCCTCAAAGAAAGCCGCAACCATGCCTTTGATGTCCTCAAGCTGAGCACCGCGGTTCTCTTCGGGCTTACCAAAGACAATCGCACTCATGTTTGAGACCTTGTCCAGGACCAGCGGCGAAAAGACCTCCATAAGCGGGAGCTTGGTGCATCGGATCATATCCTCACAGATCTCCAGTTGCTTCAGGATCCAATCGTGCGTCTCTTCGAACATTTCACTCAGCGCAGCGAGCCCAGCCTGACGGTTGCGGCCATCGTAGTCCAGCTTTTCCACGTCCAAGCGATGCTTGTGGAATTCTGCACCAAGAGCTGCAGTCTCCTCGAATTTCACGTAGGCGCCGTGGTCCTTTCTGTTCTTGCGTGCCGTGCCACCTCGGAGACCGCGTCTGCGGAGATCGGCGTTGTCGTCCCAGAGTTTCTCGAGCTGCGCTTTGATCTGCTCTTCATGTTTGCCAACAACTCCCCGGGCATATTCAAGGTTGGTCGCGAGTTCACTCAATTGCGAACGGTGAGCTTCGAGGGCCGCGTCATCAACAAGCAATGCTGGATCAAGCGCGGTGTTGGAGACCGGTGATAGCGGATCTTGGACCACCTCATCGAGCGGGGGTGTACTGAGGCTCTCAATTCCATGGGGATTACCTGTTTGAATTAGTATCATCCAGCAGATGGACCGACAGACATACCGCTGAACACGTCTTCGTCATTCGGGTCGAGCAAGAAGCGGTCGATTGGAAAGGCTTCATATCCGATTGTAATGTCTGCCTCAGTCAATATTATTCAACGTATGTACTGAGAGACATACCGCTGTACAAGGCTTGATCAAAAGAATCAAGCAGGACACTGTCGGCGGGAGTCAACGGATATTGGATCGCAGATGGAGTCGGCCCATGGGGTTCATAGCTGAGTGTCATCTCTGTCTAAATTAATATCATCCAGCATATATACTAACAGACATACCGCCGTGCATCTCTTCGCCTTGTGCTTCAAGCAGGATGCTGTCGGTGGAAGTGAGCTCATCCTGGACCGTCGTCGCAGATGGATTTGGCACATTAGCTTCCCAGCCGACTGTGAAGCCTGTCTTTGTCAATGTCGTTCAACGCCTGCATGGAAAGTCATACTGTTGTACAGATTTTCATATTCTGCATCGACCTGGGCGCTGTCCGTGGAGTTGAGCAGATGGTAAGGTGGCCCTGCAGGTGAACTTGGCGCGTAGGGTTCATACCCAGGTGGAAGGTCTGACTTTGTCAATGTCGTTCGGCGCCTGTGCGGACAGACATACCGGGGTACTCATCCATGATGCCTGGATCAATGATGTCGTTCTCCATTGTGGTTGCGTTGTCGGGGGCGATACCGATGCGCTGATTCTTTTCCGCTGAGTGTCATGCGGCTGGAGAAGGAAAAATTTCCAAAGAGTGCGGCAGAAATCCCATCGCGAACACGCATCTGATCACAGACTTCACCAACATCTGCACAAGGCTGCGTAACGTGACTGTCTCGCAGGGACGACAGTGAAGTAACATCCATCGTGGCCGTTATGTAGGGCTTTTCGACAGTGATCTTCCTCATCCGCTTTGCTTTCGCCATCCCCGACTTTGCTTCCCTGCACCAGCTGACATATCAACCCCCATCCGAGAGATCTCCCCTCGTTCCATCGCTTTCAGCCGACATGTCCTTCGCAGGTCCAACTCTAAGAGCTCTTCTGAATGCCGCTGAGCCCTTAGCAGAAGTTGGTAATTTGTGTGGGAAGCCCGTCCCTGCTTCGAACCTCATCTCTCATGGGTGCCCCTAAGGCCCGGAGGCGACCCTGTGCGGCTTCGAAACTTGCACCTACCAGCAAATTTTCCCTTCATGCTAATCGACTGGTGTCAATTCCGTTCGGATTCCGTAAAGAGAAAGACACAGTACATGGGAGATATGGTGGCTAACGACTTCAATGACCTGGAATGTCCAGAGAGAACGGTCGTGGATACCTACGGGTACTTCAGGGATTGTCATATTGAGACTGCCTTCCTTACCCATGTTCGAGCACTCTTACATCCTTGGTGAGCATTCTCGACTGTGATGCCAGATAACATGGAATTAGGCAACCATGATGGTGTGGTGCATGTTCGAGACGCGAGCTGAGGTTCCGCAGGACACCCCGAGCTGCGACGAGTATATTCAGTGCTGGAGAGGTCACAAGACACTAAGGACACGGTCAGTCGCCCAGACACGGCTTCGTTTGTCAGACGGCAACAAAGGAAATATCAGCTTGAAGGAAGCTCGATTTAAGCTTCGATTGAATCCTCCGCGCCCCCGCAGTTGCCGGCGCCGACTTTACCCCTCGTTTGACCCCAATTCATTGATTAATTGCCTGATCGACTGCTTCGCAGTCTATCGTGAAACCCCAACCTTCACGCACCAGACTCAATTGCACCTTGTCAATATCTGAACTCAGGCCCGCCAAGATGCTGATCCAAGAGTCCTACAAGGATGTGCCGACCAAGGCGGCCGGAGAAGGCTCAATGCGTATGCCTCTCATGAACAGCCCAAAATGCGAAGAACACAGGCTGAGCGAGGAATGAAAAAGGCATCTTCATCTTCCATCCCACTATCCCGGGCTACCCGCACGCAAAGTTCCCAGGCGTCGTCGTGTTCTCGGAGATCTATCAAGGTACGGGCATAGCCAAACCGCAGTTCAGCATTGTCTTCTACTCTTGCCTGCCCTGCCACTCGCATCCGAGCGTGGACTCTGCGTAGCTTACTCTGGTGGTGGCAGTGACTGGACCGGTCTCCCGCTTTGCTCGCCAGATTGCCGGCCAGGGATACATCGTCGCAGCTCCTTCCTCGTACCACGAATTCACGGGTCCCGAGCCCTTAGCCTACGACGTCCCAGGCACTGATGCAGGAAACGAATGGAAGATCAGGAAGAAAGTCGCTGCATATGACGAGGATGCCGAGCTTTCTGTTTCCGTACTGCTAGGCCTCAAGACCTGCAGTGGCAAGATCGGCGCGACGGGCATGTGCTTAGGTGGACATTTGGCCTACCGATGTGCATTGGACCAGCGAGTCACGGCGGCGGTCTGCTACTTCGCGACGGATATCCATAGCCACAGTCTGGGAGAGGGTAAGAATGACGACAGTCTCAAACGAGCGGGGGACATCAAGGGCGAGCTGGTCTTGATCTTTGGGAAGAGTGACAACCATGTGCCACCCGAAGGACGGGATTTGATCCGGAAGACGTTGCACGAGAAGGGCGTCCAGTTTTCCTTCTTCGAGATCCTTGGCGCCCAGCATGCTTTTATCAGAGATGAGTTGAGTAAAGGCCGATATGATCCGGCCGTGAGCAAGGTGTGCTTTGAGATCCTGCTGGAGGTGTTTGGACGCAGATTGAAGATTGATCTGGGCGAGCACAGTGGCGAGAAGTTGGAGATCGAAGATGTCTGTTAAATACGTACAGTGCGTCGTGACACTCGGGCATAATGTGCAGGGGAACATGAAGACCAAAGCCATTGATTCTTATCATTTATGGAAACCCCTACCGGGTTGGCCGAGATATTTCACAATTTCGCCTCACTCTTCTTCAGCTCCTGCTCCGTAGTGGTGTTCTCACCAGTGGTCTTGTAGCCGAACAAATAGGCGGCGACCTTCCTGATCTGCACTTCTTCACTACCTTCGGTGATCCGATACCTCCTGAAATGGCGCCAGATGTGCTCGAAGGGGTAATGCCTCGAATAGCCGACTCCACCATGGATCTGAATCGCCCGATCGGCCGACTCACAGCACAACCGGTTGGCGTAGTAGTTGCACATGCCTATCTTGTGGCCCAGTTGCTTCTCGATGGCAACCCAAGGTGCGTTGCCGCTCTGTTTGGCCGCCGCCGTGACCTGGTCCATTTCCACGGCCGTGCGGAGGATGAGAAGTCTCAGCATTTCAGCTTGGGTCGACAACTCCACGAGGGGCCATTGAATGGCTTGGTTGGACGACAACGGCTTGCCGAACACGGTTCGTTTCTTCGCGTACTCGACGCTCCGGTCGACGCAGTACCGCGCTGCCCCGCAGCTGGAAGCGGCCTGTCGGATGCGATTTTCATGGGTGAACGTCTGGGCGATGGCGAGGCCGTTGTGGACTGGGCCGAGGATAGTCGAGGCAGGGACTTGGACCTTGTCGAAGAGAATGGTTGCATGGTCGGTCGGCATGTTGAGCGTCCACTCGTATGACGCAACCGTCACGCCTGGAGTCTCTCTCGGGACAATAAAGGCTGTGATGCCCTTCGCCGAGCCTGCTTTGCCGGACGTGCGTGCGAAGACGAGACAATGCGTCGCCGAATGCATGCCTGTTTGCCATTTCTTGTTGCCGTTGATCTCGTACCCCGGCTCGCCGTTGAGCAAGGTGATGGGCTGTGCAGTGGTGTCCATGTGCGTGGCGTCGGAACCGTGGTGGATCTCGGTCAGCCCGAAGGTGGCTCGAAACTCGCCCTTGATGCTCGCTGGGATGAACTTCTGCTGTTGTTCCTTGGTGCCATAGTGCTGAAGCATGATGATGATGGGGTTGTTGCCAACCACGCTGTGCTCGTTCTGGAGATCATTGGCCAGGCTCACACCACCTCCGTAGACGGGATGAGACGCGAGGTGGTACCGGATCGCGCACATGTACAGGTTTTGCTGGTCGCTGCCAGCGCCGCCGAATTCCTTGGGGAAGCCGAATCGGTAGAAGCCCGCCTCGTCGGCAAGCTTGCGTGCTTGACGGAGCAGATCCTCCCACTCATGCGTGGGAAGGCCTTGGTTGTCCCATTGTGTCCGCGCAGCTTCACGGCGGTGGTCGAAGAAGCGGTTGTTGTCGTCCTTATGCTGCAGGGGGAGGATCTTGTCCTTGATGAACGCGTCAACGCGGGAGAGGTAGTTCTGCACGTCGCCGGGAAGCTCGAAGTTCATGGTTGCGACTAGAGTCCGGATGGGGACAGGACAATGGGACGGCGAGGAGCTGTAACGAGCACAGCTACACTATGAAATATCTATATCATGCCAAATCTCTCAATCCTAGAAAGGTACCCTACATACTTCCATTTGACCCGCTGCTGACTCGGCCTGTCGGTCCTCTTGATGCGGAGTCAAACGAGGTCAATCTGGGGGAGAGAGCCCCAAACTTTGGTCCTCGGGCCGACATTCCTCGGTTCAGTTTGGCCATCTGAACGTAAGACTCCACCGTATCACTCCGGCGGACTACACTGGACCGCAATTCTGAGTCAGCTTCGCACGCATGCACGTGCAGCCCACGTGGCATGCAAATCGATTTTCATTTTGAAGCTGGGACTTGCAAGCTTGTCGATCTGTCGATCACAAAAGCTGATTGACTATTATTTGGGGCCGGATTCCAACGTCGACCTTCCACTCCATGGTCTCCTACGCTTTACAAACTTGATATCGGAAAGCCGATATACCTGTACTTAGTAAGCCAGCGTTGCAGAACTGGTAGCTATTGCTGGAGGCACAATAGGCTTCTGACGACCGAGAGAGACTCCTCCGGCGCTGTCCATCGACTGATCTGTAGCCATCTTTGATCCTGCTCTGAGAGCGGTGCTGTATCATCCTCGTATGCCATGTCGAACTCTCGGGATCATGTAACTGGCAAGACGCAACAGGGGCTTGATCGCCCTTTCAGCTCAATCCCGTCCCGTGTCAAAGAAGGTTCACGGTCCTAGAGGATAGCTGACTTCTTTCACATAGGATCCATTTGACAGCATGTACGTGCTTGGTATTCGCAGCGTGTTTACCACCAGCTCATAGTTACCTTTGGCGTGCTGTATCTGCATGTGAACCGCCCGCATAGTACGAGGTAGTCCTCGTGCACAAGTGGAGGAGGGTGAGCAGGCACGAGCGTACTGTGTACACTATAGATGCAGCAGGGGGAGAAATTGAGAGGTGAATTGCGACATCGATGGCCAATCTGCGAGAAGCACTTTGGGAACGTGGGCGCAAACCCCGGGTAGTAAGTGGCTGATGATGTGAATGTGGTTCATGAATACGGATCGTGTGATTATGGAGAGCCATGGCAGCGAGAATGATGGGTAGTAGCAAGTCGCAAATCCAGCGCGCTTTGCAATACTCTCTGCGGCCAAGGACACCCCGCCCCAGAGACGAGGCCGCCCATCCGTCTTAATTTCGTTTGGATAATTGGCTCAAGACAGCTTGTTGACGTTTGCAGGTGCTTGTTCTGGAACCTGGACCCTGACGAAAAGATGGTAGATATGTTCCGTATTGCTTGAAATGCATGCTTTATGTCAAACTTGATCGTCGCCATCTTCACCTCTCCGACCCAGCCTGAGATCTCTTCCACCAACGTGGCAGACGTTTGAGGCACTGACTTCCAGATCTCGGCTGAGGCTATTCCAGTCTCAGTCAGGAGGCTTGAGAGAAGGGTCAAGTTGTAAGCTGAACGAGATCGCAAACCCGGAAAGGCGTGGTTTCTAATCTCCTGATGCAAGCCACACGGCGCCAAGCAATGATAGTGAGCCGCGCTAGGCCGAGTCGGGCGTATCCCTTTCTCCTTTTCCTCAACCTCACCTCAGAATCTGCGACAGACACTCACCCGAAAGTCTGTGGCTTGATCACGGAATTTCTAAATCAGAACTCAAAGCCTCCGCAGCCGACTCCATGAGCGCGACCCTTTCAGCCATCTGACAAACCAGTCCTCATTTGGACACCTGAACCGGGATTCCCAAGGTTCACCTGCCCAAGCAAGAAAGGCGGCTGTCTCGCATGGTAAGGTTCTTCGATGACAGTTGCGGACGGGCAAGCCTCGTGCGTCTTCGACCATGTGGCGCTGATCCCCATCAAGACAAGAAACTGTCGGCTTCTCATGCCATTCGATGATCGTCGTGGAGCCAGGGTTTGAGGTCCTCAGACCGGACACGGGGTGCGTCGAGTGCGTTCACGCGCCGCTCAGCCTGCGGAGAGCGGGAGCTCGCTAAGATGCTGTGGCTCTCTTCCAACACTGCGCAACCTTCTCTTCCTTTTCCTTCTCGTTTGGTAGACTGTTATTGCGTTGTCGATAGGCACGCGTCCGTTCGTTCTTTACTTGAGTCGCTCATTTCTTGAGCTGTTGCTCAATGCAACATGCTGCCATTCTTTTATTTCTTTTTGTTTTCTAATGTTGCATTAGGTTCGCTTGGAAGATGGGAGGGCTATTTGCCATGGAAGAAAAGTGTGTTGGAACGCGACGTCGAGCCGACCTGCTCATGTACCGACCCTCTTGCCGCTGAATGGGCCGCGAACGAACTCTTCTCTGACGCTGCCGCCTCCGCCGCGACCCCGGCGGGTTATTACGAAGCATTCAGCAATGGACAGACATGGACCTCAGGAGATGGATTTCTCGGCTATACGACACTTGACGAATATGATAGCAGTATTTGCGCCGCAATTTGTGACAGCATTGACGAGTGCTCTTCTTTCCAAATCTACTTCGAGAAGCAAGTCGGTGGATCCGCTCCCTCAATCAAGTGTTCTTTCTCGGCTGGCTCGATTACTGCCAGCGCCACGAACGGTGCCAACGCTGTGATCGCTGGAAACAATGGCTACACGAACAGTACACTCACTACCCCTCAAGGGTTCGACGTTCCAACGTTCCTGGCAGGCTCCGCCATTCATCCACCGCCAAACTCTGCCTCGTTTATTGGCTCTGAAATCTTCCACGGCCCATTCGATACCGCGAACTGCGCGAGCGCCTGTAGTGCGGTTGGTTGCAAGTTTTTCAACACCTACGTTGTGTCCAAGAATGGTGTAATCCAAGGCCAATATTGCGATCTGTACTCTCAGCCGTACGGGCCCGAGTACGCGACAGAAACTGGTAGCTCAGACGGCCAGACAACTTATTCCATCTCGCACAGCTTCACTTGTGGTTCGGCAGGGGATAAACGCGGTGAGGGTCAAACCGGAGCTGGATCTGATGGTGGATCTGCCACAACGCCTGTTAGTGGGGGTGGCCGAGACGGTTCTTGGGAGGACCATCATCCATGGCACGGAAGCAGCCCTCCGGCAGGCGGGGCTGGAAGCGGTGACAGTGGAAGCTCTAGCAGCTCAAAGACCACCATCACTTCTAGCTCTGCCTCTGGCAGAAATGGAGGTCACACAACATCGCGTGGGACAGGGAAACCTACCTCTGGAGCAAGCAGCCCCGGATCTCCAGGATCTTCTAGTTCACCGACGACCAAACCTAATCACTCAGGAGGCGGTCCAGCAGGTCCCTCTCATACTACAACAAAGCAGCCCTATACAACGGGAAAACCTGGGGACGGTCCAGGAGGTTCAGATCCAGTTGACGGCACCACGATTGGCCCGTCTTCTTCTATCCCTGGCAAACCCGGGAATGGTCCAGGAGGTTCAACCACAATAGATGGCACCACGACTGGGCCTTCGTCTTCTCTCCCTAGCATCCCCGGGAACGGTCCGGGAGGTTCAAGTCCCGTTGATGGAACGACCGTCGGACCCTCGTCTTCAACTCATCCGCACAGCACAGGTCCTGTCGGTGATCACCCTGCCAGTACTACTACGCCTGGTGGTGTGGGCGCCTCAACTACCAAGTCAGGTAGAAACCCACCAAGTGGCTCATCACGTCCACCGTTTGGCGGTTCTGTCCACGCCAGCGGTTCCTCTGAGTGGCTTGACTGGGAAGATTCGGAGACCTCGTCTTTGTCGAGTTCATCTGCGTCTTCGTTGCCAGTGGACCCTGCCTCTCGAACTACCAGCAGCTCGTCCGCTGGTCCGCATAGCGGCTTTCCTGGTGGTACTTCGACTACGAAATTAACTACCGCCCCGCAAACTCGACCTGGCAAGCCAACTGGAGTCTCTCATTCTGGTAACTGGTTGGATTGGGAGGACGAGACCACTTCGACGCTGTCCACTAAAAAGGCTTCTACTACCGGACGCCCTGATAACTCATCAAAGTCGCCGGTTGATGCAGCAACCACTCATTCTACTTCAACTACGACGAACAAACCTGCTGCTGCGACAACGAAGACTAGTCCAACACCGTCCGGTCGACCTGGACGACCAGGAGGTGGGCGGCCATCGTTCTCGATGCAGTGGGAGGACTGGGATTCCTCATCGGAGGTGGGCTCATCCACTACCAGCTCCCTCGTAGTCGATGGTGTCACCACAACTTCTTCTCCCGCCACAACCACACCTGCCCCCTCGACCACTACTTCCATTGGCTACAAACCTAGCTTCACTTGGCCTTCGGAGAACGGCAGTGCGTGGTTGGATTGGAGCTTAACTTCCTCGACCACCAGTTCTGCCCTGGTTGACGATCTTTCGACGACCTCTTCCCTTGCAACGACGTCGACTTCCTCGACTGCCTATAAGCCAACCAGCTTTGCTTGGCCATCTGAAAGTGGTAGTGCTTGGCTCGATTGGACCCGGCCAGCAATATCGTCTTCTATTTCTACATCAAGCTCACTCTACGTCGACCCTGCACTGACGAGTTCAACCAGCTCGAGCACTTCACTGGGTTATCAACCTACTAGCTTTGCTTGGCCTTCGGAGAACGGCAGCGCCTGGTTGGACTGGACTCGAGCATCATCATCCGCATCTGCATCCACATCCACATCAAGCTCACTGTACGTCGATGCTGCAACAACGGCCTTGACAAGCTCGACCACCTCCTTAGTATCCTATAGACCAACCAGCTTTGCTTGGCCTTCGGAGAACGGCAGCGCTTGGCTGGACTGGACCAGGGCTGCATCATCAACCTCGTCATCGAGTTCGAGCTCCTTGCATGTCGATGCTGCATCAACCACGTCGAGTATTCCGGGCACTTCATCAACAGGCTATAGACCTACTGGATCGTGGCCATGGCCCTCGGAGAGTGGAAGTGCTTGGCTAGACTGGACCCAAACAACGACGTCCTCAACCTCGAGCTCACTGTCCGTGGAGGCTGCTTCGACGACGTCGAGTTTGTCAAGCACCAGTTCTTCAACGGGTTACAGACCCACCGGCTCTGCGTGGCCGTGGCCCTCGGAGAGTGGAAGCGCATGGTTAGACTGGACACAGACAACCACTTCTTCAACTTCGAGTTCTCTGTATGTCGATGCAGTCACGACGACATCGAGTAGCTCGGGCACTTCATCGGCCGCCTATAGTTGGCCCTGGCCGTCAGAGAATGGAAGTGCTTGGCTAGACTGGACTCAGACAACCACTTCCTCGACTTCAAGCTCCCTGGCCGTTGACGCAGCAACAACGACGTCAAGCATCACGAGTACCTCGTCGACAGGCTATAGTTGGCCCTGGCCGTCAGAGAACGGCAGCGCCTGGCTCGATTGGACTCAGACTACCGCTTCTTCGACCTCGAGCATTCTCTCAGTCGACGCAGCTACTACAAGCTCGGCTATCAGCACAACTACCTCGACCTCAAGTCCTAGTTATTGGCCCTGGCCGTCAGAGAGTGGAAGCGCCTGGCTCGATTGGACACAGTCACTTTCGTCAACCTCGACTGCATCCAGCGTTCCCACGGTCGACGCAGCTACTACGAGCGCTCTCACCACGGCTACCTCGACTTCGAGTCCAAGCTATTGGCCATGGCCATCAGAGAACGGCAGTGCTTGGTTAGACTGGACTCTGTCCTCGACCTCAACCACATCAAGCATTCTTTCGGTGGACGCT